>JAOYRR010000591.1:0-81063 GCA_038994665.1 Podotricha telesiphe
GCGGGCGGCCGGGCTGCGGGCGCCGGGCCGCCCCCGCTCGCTGCGCGCGCCGCCTCGCGAGCGACCCAGTTACCGCGCGGAGGAGTCCCGAGCGCGGTGCTCCGCGTTCCGGGTGCGTAGCGCTTCGGTCGATGAACCGTTACGTCGTCGCCGCTAACCCGACCGCCTATCGCTATCTGCTTCATACATATTGATTTTTGCACGAGTGCGTCATAGTCCATTTTCATTCATATACAAGAAACGCTTGCGTGTTCATAGGCGTATAGGTATGGAACGTATAGTCGTGTATTAATGTTTTATTTGTGTACGACTCCTAATTTTCAATTAGCTTTTAAAAAAAGCCATTAACTCAATGAATTTCAAACGAAAATATTAGTGAATGCTACACCTACAAAGTGCCATATGTATGAGACGAGTGCAGTCTGGACAAGTCTTGCAACATACCTACTGTATATACTGTATACCTACGTACATATGTCATTGTTTTTTTTTGCTGTACTTTACAAGTTTGTCAGAAATAAATAACACTCTATGTACTTATATAGGTTTAAACAATTTACAACGCACTACATAGAAATATCCGGTCGCCATCTTGAAATATCTGTAAGGGCGGGGAACGTATTTTCATTTAACTTCCGGTAAATGTGTCTTTTTGACAGTAACTATGCAGCACGAATGCTGCTGCAATATTTCTTTTTGACTGTTGGGCATAAAGTCAACTTATACTAGAACTACTTCATTACATGCTAGAAAATAGGGTCGCTACAGTTTGAGATTTTATTGATTTCACATTGAAACGTTTATTATTACTGTCAAAAGTATTTTGAAAAATATTTATGAATTAACAATTTTTCTCCTGTATACACCTGTAGATACAGCGCCTTGAAATTGCACGGAGCTGTCTAGTAGCAGCCTGTTGTCCTTTCGAGTGCATGACAAAATTCTTATTCTCGACTTAATGGAGCCTGTATGAAATTCATGTCCATAGGCGATATATACCTACGTCTGTAGAAGACATTCATAAAGAAATCAATTAAATAAATTAAAATCATTAGAACTATAACTACTATTTTTTAATATTAAAACAATTTATTTTATATTTTTATTTTAAAATGTCTATAATTTTTTACTTAAGCTTATTTAAATAGCATTCAAATTTTGTTTCTTTCGCATCATTACACTTAGCGGAAGCCACCCCAAACACCTCACCAACCCACGCACTGTAGATTGCTATAAAATATGCGTCACGTATACTCATTTTAAATGCTACAAATTAACATTTACGTAGCTAATATAAATGTATTTAATTTTTAATAACATTTATAACTCATTCTGTGTGTGAAAATATCATGTTGTAACTGATCAATATAAGTCTAATTTTAAATCTGTTTGTACGGGCTGTACGTCCAATGGTTTCGAGTTTTGTTCCTATTTGTCAAAATAAAAAATAAAATCTTATCGCTATTCCATGGTTTGATATGACAAAATTCGACGTTGGTGTGGCGTTTCGCCTCTCTTAGCACTCCCGTGTCTCTAAAACGTCGTGGGAACTAAAAAACCAACCAACCAACCAAAATAATACCAACATTGGGCTTTCTGTACAAAATTATTTTCAATCATTTCCAGTTTCTCGATTGACGTTTTTAAACAAAATGAAATTGCTACTTCTATATTTTAATATCCTTGACCGTTACCCCTTCTCGTGACAATTTTCAATTATGTATTAGTCACCGTTAGCGCAATAAAATACGCCAATGTGGGGTTACTTACAAGTAACGTAGGGTGCCACCATGGGGAAGGAAACTAGAGATTTTGTTACTGATTTAATCAATTTTAAAACTTTGGAAAATGGTGGTGCTAATTTTGATTTGTAAGAAAACTTACAAACGAGAACCGAGTGTCAAAAACTCTGTTCTTCACTTTACACCTGAAATCGATGTATTGAGAAGCGGAACTCAAAAAAAGCGGAAGGAAAAGCGCGCAAAAAAGGTACCAGAGAGGAGAATTACAAATATTTTGAATATTATCTTTCTCCCGAGTGGGAATCGAACCCACAACCAATGCGTTTACAGCAAGACGCTCACACTGCGCCACGATGGCCTTCAAAATCAGTCTGTCAGTATATTGTTTGACTATTTGTATTCTATATTCACTTGTAAGGATGAAGCATGAAATAATTATAGTGAATTAAATATACTTAACCCACAAAAATATATTTAATGACTAACCTGTTATTTCATAAATTGATTAGTTATAATTTTTTAATACTCAAATCCATGGTAACGACGATGTCAACAAAAATACCGTGGTGTAGTAAAAACGTATTATAACCTTTCGTGGTTTGCAACGTTAGCCCCTGCGAGGAAATATTGTGAATAGGATATCTATTTATTTATGTCTATTTATCAATCAATGAAATCTTGAAAATGATATTGTAATATTTTCATGGCATGAAATTGATTTCTTCATCAGGACGACCAGGTTAACCTATAGAGCAATTCTAAGCGTGATACTATTTAAATTTATTTTCTTATTTTTAAAACAAATTTGTGTATTTAGTATAGAGTTCAAAACTTCCTTTTAGTATTATTAAAGGTATAAAAGGATTCCAACGTGCGCGGGTTTGCATCGTGCTATGTTCAAGATAAGCTTTTCTAAAATATTAAAATATTCTATTCAATTAACAAAACAAACAAATTTCTTGGTAAGAAGCTAGTTGTAACGAAGAACGAAGAAGCTAGTTGTAACGAGAAGGCCAGTAATAATGCTTTCGGAATATTTTTATTATTTGATATTTCCTATTATTCTCATAACCACAGTTATATCTAAATGAAAAAATAATAAAGAAGACGGTGTAGGAAGTAATTGGCTCAGAAACAAGGCGGTTACCTCATTAGTACATGGCTATGTGCATGTTTTCTAGCAAATCTAAAGTCAAAAGGGGGGTCGAAATAGGGTTTTACGACATTTTTACATTGATTGGTAGAAAAATAGAGATGCAAAAAATTTAAGCGTCTCAAAAATCATTTCCATCGAAGATCCCTTGGTACGTACGTACTTTTAGTACGAAATAATAAAGGTTATATTAAAAAACAGGAAACTCAATTTTATTTAAATAAAAATTTAATTTGTTTGTTATGATAAAAAATATATAAAAAAATACGAATAGAAAAGTCATTATATATATCAAATGTGTATTATGCGTGTATTAAGAGAATAAAAGACAGGATGTTTTGTAACTGAACTTATGAGAGTGGGATATATCGCATGATAAAATTTATATTAATAATTTAGTACGATTAATATATAAGGTAATATTCGAGACAGAGCAAGTTTCATAATTTAAACAATCTTCTTTTAGGAGGTGCTTTATAGGTGAAGTTATAAATTAACATATATAGAGAATTACTATCAGATTACATATAAATAATTTAGTAATAGCAAACATACGTACCTACACACTACTGAATACATAAGTTATCAACCAAAGCTAGTGTGGTAGTAGGTCGTGGGTTGATTTATTGTTATGATATATTCATATAAGCTTATGGACTTAATAGACTCACGCAATTCTCCACGAGGGCGAGACGGGGGGAGAACGCACTGACTCACTCCCGAACGTGCCCTTCTCTATGAACTTTTAGTCAGAAAATATCAAGTAACTATTCTGACATCAAACACTGGACTTTCCGCTTCGCGTAAGCTTCCGTGTTAACGTTAACCACTGAACTGTCACTGTTATTATTGCCTTAATAATAATTTAATTCGATTAAAATAGTTAGAATGCTACGTGGTTCGTAGCAAATTATTTTGTAGATGTTTGTAGCAATTGATTAAATGTCATCAGTCTATTAAGAGAGTTGTTATAACATTTTTTTTATATTAAATTAAGTTTAAATAATTATTTTAAATATTCTGATAGTATAGACACAACAAGCAACTTCAACAATAATATGGGCAAAATATTTGCGGAGAAAAGAAAATCTCAATAGTGAAATAAAAACCATAAAACTGAATTTGCCGCGAATGTAACAGAAATTTAAAATAGTACAAATAAATATACAACTTAAAAATAAGAATAATATATTTAGTGCAAAATTTACCGTAGCAAGTATCATAACGCATTTAAGGTTCGTCGGACTGGCATCAAAGTACGTCCGGTTGTGATTGACAAATGAATCCTAGCCCTTGGTTGGCGCTCGCAAGCTACACCGCTCGCATCAACGCGGGAAATCCACAGTGGTCGCGAAGAGATCGATTATACTGACGAGGACGGCGCTGCACGCGTCGCCGCCGATGCTGCACGTCGCCGCACGTCAACGCACGGGGCGAGCTGACCGGCGCGGCGGCGCTCGCGAGCCTACGCGAGATATCGATTACCCGCGCAGCGCACAGTAGCAGAGCGCAGGAGCCACCGCGCAGGGCGAAGAGCGGAGGCGGCGGGCGGAGGCGACCCCCTCATCGATCGGGGGCGGCGGGCGAGGGCGGCGGGCGGCGGACGGCGGGCGGCGGGCGCTAGTAGGTGAGCACCCGCGGCCGGGCCGGCAGCGCTCAGGCCCAAGCCGCAGCCCCGCGAGCGCCGCAGGTACGCGCCGCGACAGTCCCACGCGGTGCACCCGCCGGGGTGGGGGGACCGCTCCACTCTATACTTTGTACCCGCTAGCGATAATATCTCACCCATATATCACTATAATATTCGTTCCTATAACGTCCTCGTAGTCAATACAAACATCTGACGAAACAAGATGGACTTCCCTTATATTTTTTCCGATTGGATTGCTTCACATAGCGCCGCGATCGATCGACGTTGAATGCGAGATGTAGAGATATCAATGTACACTTGATTACCTATTGCTGTGTATTAGAAAATTTAATTAAATTTCGCCCCTTTAGTCCGCGATCTTTTTATTTTCACCCCAAGCTGATATAAACTCATTATATTATATTATCGATGATTATGGTTATTAATTTTTAATTAAATGAAACATGAACTGAGTTAGTACCTAATTAAATTTTCAGAATTCAGTAAAATAATAATCGAGCATGGAGGGAGGCGCGGGTGTGGGGAGCGTCGCATCCCTCACGATGGACTGCGAGGATATGTTTAAAGAGATAACAAAAAAGCTGTACGGCGAGGAGGCGAGCGTTGGCGTGGGAGTGGGCGTGGGCGGCGTAGTGGGCGTCGAGTTCCCCGCGGCCGAGCGCGACCTGCAAGAGGATGAGCTGCGCCCCGAGGAACACATTACTGCGTGGGGACTTGCCGCCCTCATGCAGAATGGATTCCCACCACCCGGGATTTTGCAGGTACCGTTTATATATATTTAAAGCATAGTTATATATGTAATTCGTTTGTCATATTGATTATATTACATTGTTAATATAAGATCTAAAGTAGTGTTTTTCCAGCAGTAGTATAATAAAACAATATTATCATTAATAAATAAAATTATTAAAAATACATGATATATTTATTAAAATATATATATATATGACCTATTTGTTCACCAGGCAAATTTCACACCTCGGACAGATCCAACAGCTGAGGATAGATGGACGGCGGCGGAGGAGCCACTGGCGTGGGCACATTCTCGAGTCGCGGCGTACAACCCCGCACAGCGCCTGTTTAAATGCACAGACTGCGAGTGCGTCGGGTTCCTCGCTCGTGTTGCGGAGCACTGGCTAGGCACGCACTCGCAGGCTCGTGCGTTCCAGTGCCCACTAGCGGGCTGCGGATTCGCGAGCGGGTGGGCGCGCGCCGTGCGACAGCACCTTGCTCGCGACCACCACTCCGACCCTGCCGCCGCCGACCATCTACTCCGCGATAACCCTGCTCTCGATGATCTTACACGTTATCTTCAGCGGTTGAAGAATAAAGTAAGTAGAACTAGAGATGACAAAAATTCATTTCTCAGCTTCCATTATTAAATAGCTTTTCAGGCTTTTTAGAACTGCCCATTCATTTTAGCTTTTCATTGGATGATGTCAATAAAATGCTCGACGTAGTACAAGACCAGAGACTGTATTACAAATACAGAGAATAATTATTTAATTCATACAATCCTATCCACAGGTGGAGGCAGCGCGCACCGAGAGGCGTGCAAGCGCAAGCACCGTGGCTAGCACAGTCGTGGGTGAGACGACCGCGGCGCAGCCGGAGAGCGGCGGCGAGGGGGGCAAGCGGTACGCGTGCAACGCCTGCCCCTACGCAACCGACCGCCGCGACTTGTTTACTCGACACGAGAACATACACCGCGACGAGAAACCGTTTCATTGCTATCTCTGCCAGAAGCAGTTTAACCGTGCGGATCATGTAAAAAAACTTTTTCTTCGCATGCATCGAGATCAACCCTATGACTTGAATCGCATACGGCGTTCGAGTGGCAAAGGTACCACTACAGGGGGAGGGTCGTCGTTATACTGTGGTAGCCAGGCCGCGGGCGGCGGCGCGGTGGCCAGCGCGAGCAAGTCGGCCGAGGCGTCGATGCCCACGCTGACGCCGGCACCCCCAGCAGAGTGCCGCACTGCTCCAGTCAAACTGGAACGTGCGCCACTTGGGAAAACTGACCCGCCAACACCAGCAACTCACAAGCCCAGCGCTACCAGTCCCGTACGTCGTAAAGTACGTAATATTATTAAGGCGACTTAGAATATGCAGTTCACACTGTATTAGTTTTTGGCACGATTAATTTATTGTTCTAACGTCTCATCGACATCTTTCCGTTTTGTGTATCTTTTATTAAATAAAGACAAGATATGCTCTGAATATAAACACAGTTTACAGAATATTTCACAAAGTAGATAGAACTTCACATGTAAACTTTCCTGCACAGGGCGAACGGCGGTATGCTTGTTGCTACTGCTCATGGTCTGGCGTCGACAACTGGTGTCTGAAGCGTCACCTCAATACGCACCTAAAGCCGTTCGCGTGTGCTCTCTGCGAGTACAAGGCGGCGCGCGCGGAGAGGCTTGCCACTCACGTGCACAAGGTGCACAACAAGAAGGCTTGCGCCAAGTGCCCGTACTTGGCTGACGACCAGCAACAGTTGGCGCTACACTTGCGGGATGCTCAGTGAGTTGTTAAAGGCGAGGGTTAAAGCCAAAATTGGATTGTATTAAGGAATTATAAGACTTTTAATTAAAAGTGCCTAATATATCATATTTATGAAAATCTTTTATAAGATGCAAATAGACAAATTTTGTAACGCAAGTATAGTATTGCGTTTATATTTTTTATGTTTTATAAACTTTAATACTCAAAATGGTTACAGTCACATCGAGAGCCGTAATTTAAAAGTGCCATCTGGAGTGGGTCGCAGTGGCTTCGCAGGCGGAGTTCCACAGGCATCCACCACTGTGGTAGCAACCCAAGGAACTGTAGCGTCAGGACAGCAAGTGAACACCGCCGGAAGTAGCGGCGCGGGAGCTTCTGTGGCGAGCAACGCTGTTGCAGCAAACACGGCGGGAGGCGTACGTCGTAGGGAGAGCCGAGCTGCAGGTGCAGCAAGACTGTTTGGGTATCTAGAAGCATCTGATGGTTCTGGAGATGAGTACGAGCCCCCGCCGTTGCCAGCCGAGTTCGGCGCGACACAACATTACACGCGCGATAAGGAGAACGCCGCGCCCGCGCCCCTTCACCACGCTTTGCATCACGACCACTGCCTCCGCTATTAGACACACATTATCTGTTTTACTCCACTGTTAACAAATAAATCTTCTACTATAAGATATTTTTGTTTTATTTGGCGTATACGTACGTACTACGTACGTAGATTAGCAACTGTGGCTTTAGTTTGAATAATTGTAGCAAACTGAACATTATGAACAATTAAAAATGCTTAGTCAGCCTTTTTATACTAAGTTGACGGGTGTCAACGTAAGAAAATTTAACAATGTTATTTTAATTCACTTATTGACAACCGATTTTCTTGAAAATTTGTTAATGTGTCCGGATCCGAAGACAATGTGATATGATCATGATGTCCTTGCGAAGTTAACGACAAAAAATAATAAGTTATTTTTAGTTTCACGCTTTTTCCCGCGTTGCAGGGCAGTCAGGGAGTATCGTCCAAAATCCAGTGGAACTCAAAGCTGCGCTTTGTCCTAGATACCAGAGCGCAGAAGTGAAAGTATTCTAAATATAGTCTTTCCTCCGAGTGGGAATCGAACTTAAAACCATTCGCGTTTAGTCAGGCGCAGTCCCACTGCGCAACTATGGACTTATGGTTTAAAATAAATTTTGATTTAGGATTAAATATTTGTCAGTATAGCCATTACAAAAGATTACTTCAGGTACTCTAGAATTCGGAATACATCTTCCCGCAGTCATCGCATTTATAAGTCATTGGACGTACGTCCGTATGCGATGACTGCGGGTTCAAATTACAATTGAGGAATATTTCTTTTTTAAATCCTTTAAATATTTTAGATACCTACAAAGTTGAGCAGCCTTACAAAATGCGTTAACAACGTAGTAGTCATCTTTAGTTAAGACTATTTTTGTTCATGAAAATTATTATACCTAAAAATAACCAGATAAGAGGTCATACAGTTGCAGTATGACAGCGTCTAAGTATACACAGGTACACGATGTTTGTGTATTCAATTCCCACTCGGGGAAATGGTTATATTTAAATTAGTTTCCGTCTGTCTAGTTCGGCCTCTCAATACGCAATGTTTCAGATTCGGGCATAAAGTGGAGAACGGAGTGTCTTGACACTAGGTTCTCTCCGTTAACCCTAAAAAACAACAAAAATAACACTAAACTTAATATTTGATTGCCATTAAAAATTACTAAAGTAACAAAAAAGAGATAAATAAAACTCAAAAGTATAGATAATACTGTTTATTGTATGCGTATAATAACTGTGCGCGTACAAAAATAATATTATGCTCACTAACATTACAGATATATGATAAAGTACTTGTTACATCATCGTATAAAAATTGTCATCGACGTCGAACACGTTGTCTCTGATATGTCCAACTTTATATATTCGTCGTAATCGCGGCATTTATTAACTATGGCGGAACTCAACGCCGCCAGTCTCTCACCAGAGCGGAGAAATGAAAATAGTTGAGATATAATCATTCCCCCGGGTGAGGATCGAACCAACAATCATTGCGTTTGCAGTCAGACGCTTTGCCACTGCGCTTGCATGGTCTCAGTATTGTTAATTGTAAGGAGAGAATCATATTCGACGTCGATTCGTCATGGTTAGATACACTTATTACTAACGCCGTCATATCTCTACTGCGCTTACTAAATCCGCCTTAACACGATTTGAGTACATTTTGAGAAACATTCAATTCTTTTTCACAACATATGGATTAGACCTCAGTTCGAAGAGAACTCACAAAATATTTTCAGAAATATCTTGAATAACTTAGCATAATAGAGAATGCTAATCAATTATCAATATTTTAGAAAAGAAACATCAATGTAAGCAAATTGTTTCAATGAACCAATTAAATATGATAATTTGTAAAAATATTACGTTTGACTTATTATAATTTATTTTTCAAACAAATTGCATTCAGACTGAACATTCAATAGCAGAAGATCAAAAAAGATTAAAATTGAATGAATCCGTGTTCAACAATATAGGGTGTGACTACGGCGCGGCGTCGGCGTCGGGCGGCGCGGGAACGGCGTGTGCGGCGAGGGGCGGGCGGCGTGGCGAGGGCGGCGCACGAGCGGCGGCGCGACGGGCGAGGGCGGCGGCGCGGCGTGCGGGTGTGGCGTCGGGCGGCGCAGCAACGCCGGCTTATGGGCTGGAAGCGCGCGGGCTTCAGCGAGCGCCCGTCGTCGCGCCCGCGAACTTCTGGCGGCCACGCGCATGGTGTTGCGCGCGTTCCGGGCCGCTCTGTCGCCGTTCGTCGCCGCTCGCGGCCGCGCTGGCCGGAGCGGTGGCGCTACCTGTGCCCACTTCCGCGTCGGCTTTCGGCTCTCCCCTCCTTCCGAGCACGTTTGTCTGTAATATGTTAATGATACATTGACACTTTTGTAATGCACAGATAGGAAACAGTATAATTATCATATACTGTAATTATCAGCATCTTTATATTTCTCCAATACAAATTATTTATTTTATTTTTAAGGGAAACATACAATTATTAGATAGAACATTAAAATTCTAACAAATTACGTAATAAGCGCACTTAAGGGGTAACTTATTTAAACATTAATAACATTATATTAACTATTCCATATACATTGTATTAGTTCCATAATTACACACCAAGTTTCATTAAATTATTCTGACATTTCAAACAGAAACTTAGATGCATATTATATTTTGGCCTTTTATAACGCAAATAAATGTCTACTTTATAAATATATTAATAACCTTATTATATTATGAATAAGTTATAATAACGACAAGTTTACACGAAATGTAATTACACACACAATAACACTAAATACTCAACTATAAGCAATTAACAAAAAATATTCCTAAATTAAGTATAATCAACGGAATAATAAAACGTCAGTGACCTGTGCGCGCTGGGCGGCGCCGCGCGCTTCTTGAGCGTGTCGCGGTTGTGCGCGAAAGTGTCCGCGGCGTCGGGAGCGCGCAAAGGCAGGGTCCAGCACCAGGTCGGGCGTGCTCTCCGCTGTAGCCGACTGCGCATGGACATACACTTTTAAACTACTCACTTACTTGTTACATACATCCTAATAACATATTCATAAAAAAATAGGGCCACCGTAAAGCAGTGGAACAACGTTCTTACCTGTAGCATAGTGGTTAGTTCGATCCAACTAGGGAAGAACGATTATAGTGAATATTTTGACTTTCCCTCACTATGACAACAGTAACTTTGAAGTTTTTTCATATAAAAAAGTATAATCTAATGTCTTTCCTAAATACTGTGTTTACAATTAACTTATAACGGTGTATTTTTAAAATGAAACGTACAGAAAGGTTTCATACCTGCATGTATCGTGGCGGCGCTGTTGAGGCCGCGGTGTGGTTTCAGCTCCAGCCTGTGTAATATTATATACATGTCATACAGCTTATATACTAAGTAAAATACTCGTACTATTATTTAATTTAAAATATTTTCTTGATTCTAAGAATTTAAATGTCAATCACAGGAAATAATTCTTTTAAACAAAAAGACTTTTCGATAATAAAATATATATACGTTTAAACCTAACCTAACCTAATCTGCACCCAACCTAACCATCCCAACCTGCAATCCCAACCTAACCTAACCTAACCTAACCCAACTCAACCTAACCCAACTCAACTCAACCCAACCTAACCAACTAATCCCAACTCAAACCTAACCTAACCTAACCTAACCTGGGTCCCAATGTCCTTAACCTAACCTAACCTTAACCTAACCTAACCTAACCTAACCTAACCTAACCTAACCTAACCTAACCTAACCTAACCTAACCTAACCTAACCTAACCTAACCTAACCTAACCTAACCTAACCTAACCTAACCTAACCTTAACCTAACCTAACCTAACCTAACCTAACCTAACCTAACCCTAACCTAACCTAACCTAACCTAACCTAACCTTAACCCAACCTAACCTAACCTTAACCTAACCCTAATCCAACCTGAACCTAACCTAACCTAACCTAACCTAACCTAACCTAACCTAACCTTAACCTAACCTAACCTAACCTAACCTAACCTAACCTAACCTAACCTAACCTAACCTAAACCTAACCTAACCTAACCTAACCTAACCTAACCTAACCTAACCTAACCTAACCTAACCTAACCTAACCTACCTAACCTAACCTAACCTAACTACCTTACCTAACCTAACCTAACCTAACCTAACCTAACCTAACCTTAACCTAACCTAACCTAACCCTAACCTAACCTAACCTAACCTAACCTAACCTAACCTAACCTAACCTAACCTAACCTAACCTAACCTAACCTAACCTAACCTAACCTTAACCTAACCTAACCCAAACCTAACCTAACCTAACCTAACCTAACCTAACCTAACCTAACCTAACCTAACCTAACCTACCCTAACCTACCCTAACCTAACCTAACCTAACCTAACCTAACCTAACCTAACCTAACCTAACCTAACCTAACCTAACCTAACCTAACCTAACCTAACCTAACCTAACCTAACCTAACCTAACCTAACCTAACCTAACCTAACTGCAACCTAACCTAACCTAACCTAACCTAACCTAACCCTAACCTAACCTAACCTAACCTAACCTAACCTAACCTAACCTAACCTAACCTAACCTAACCCTAACCTAACCTAACCTAACCTAACCTAACCTAACCTAACCTAAATCCTTAACCTAACCTAACCTAACCTAACCTAACCTTAACCTAACCTAACCTAACCTAACCCAATCCTAACCTAACCTAACCTAACCTAACCTAACCCCAACCTAACCTAACTCCAACCTAACCTAACCTAACCTAACCTAACCTAACCTAACCTAACCTAACCTAACCTAACCTAACCTAACCTAACCTAACCTAACCTCCAAATTCCAACTCCAACCTAACCTAACCTATAGCTTCTTTTGTTCGGCCCCGAATAATTATATGCAGCGAGCGAACAGACTTTTTGTACTGAAATATACTGATAGATCTTTGCTCAAAGCCTTGAGGGATGCAAGAAAATTTACTATTCATAGTAATCGGAAAAGAATACAAGACGTACTGTCTCAGGTGACCGTTTGTGTGGTATAATGTCTTCACAAATCTATACAAAAGAGCTTTTTAGTAGCTTGGTAAAAATTTCAATTTATTTGCCAATTTGAAATGTCATTTCGATGAGAAAATTCGGATGAAACAAGTGCTGCCTTTTTAACTTATTGCTTTTACGTTATGTTTATGATTGTGTGTAATATTCTCGCAGCGCATCAAGAATAGTTTAACTTTACATATTCAAATCGTTATTATATTTATTTGTATGGTTTTTTCCTCATTTATATATTTAGCAGGGCAGGCATTTTGCTAAGATAGTCAGTTTTCCATCTTTTTGGACATTTTACAAGCATAATGTTTTAGGTTGTAACCTACACCGCATTTATGTTACCAGACCTGAGATGTAGAGAGAATTTGAATGTGAAAATTGCACGGAATAGAGATCCAACTCACACCCGACGCATATACATAAGCCAGACTTGTTGACCACGAGTGTGAGTCTTCCTTTCTAGAACATAAAACTATTCTTTGTTTTTGCATTGGAGCAGCATACTTTTAAATTATTGAAATTTCAATAATTTAGTTATATTCAATATTCCTTCGATTGAGAATTGAAACCACAACCAATCTTGTTTACTTTGTATAATAATAATACAAAGCACATAGCCATACCATTTGGTAAGATACCAAATCAAACGTGTTCAATGGCGGCCTTGTGTCACTGGCCAGCGATTTAATACAGGCAACCATCATTAGCTGATTGATTATAAAAAATTAGGGGGCAGATGAGGGTAAAAATAAGAAAAGTAAGTATTGACATAACATAGTAATGTATACATACATACGATACCGAACATAAAAAATAATTATATAACAAAATAAAAAATAAATAAATATATATATTATAAATAGATTCTTGTTAAAGTCGTTGTCTTTCTAGTAATGGTATACATCTCTAAAAATTATTTCACATGACCTCCTTTTTCCTCTCTCTTCCCCTCCCTTTCTATAGACAAGGGTAAATATACAATGGGGAGTAACGATGTGACCTTAGGCTCCTTAATTGAAATCCAGCCCAAATTAAGGAACGAAGAATAGAGATTTTATAATTCATATTATACCATTTTTATATAATATAATTTGTAATTCACAATAGATTTGATTATTTGATGTTTCAAACATTTACCAGTAGTATTAATACAAGTAGTAGAATATTCAAATTTAGAATGAAGCAAAAATTCTACTCAGCTATAACTATAATTAAAGATATTCTAGAAAAACTCTAAACTCAAAGTTGTGATTTCAATTCCCCATTTTTCCCGTTGCAAAGCATATATTCATGTTGCAGTTTGTAATCAGGATTTATAGAATCAATTATATGAGCTGGCACTATTTGAAATAATGGTTGCCTGCCAAAATTCTTTCTCAATTTTGTATATTCATAAGTAGACTTCGAGTAACTTCTCATCTTGCAAATTATTAGAAATGATTTTTTGATAAGTAAGCCTTTATGTACATAACATGTTTACTAAAAATCGCTGAGGTCATGACGAAAAGGCTTTGTTTAGTAACACATGTGTCCTTGTTTCGTGAAAAATATATCATGTAAATGTTAAAGCGTTGACATATGTATAATTCAATATGATTAACTGTGAAAGTGTAATTTAACTACTCATATAATATCGTTAAAATAGACATATATATATATATATATATAATATACATCAAAATAATAATTATAAAGATATAGAAATGTGACAAATTACTAATATCAATTACTGAAAATGATTATTAAGACTTACAGTTCTAAAGTCGAAGAACTGATATTAGGTTTACATTACACGAATAGAGGGCCAACGTAGTGAACAGCTGTTTCATAATTACTAATGAAATGGGGTTTGTCCTTTTATTTTTATTTATCAAAAATATTTGCCACTTATTGAAAAACATATATTTATTAATATTTAAAACCAAAAACTCACCATAAAAATGATAAACGCAATCCAAAGAAATGTAAAGCCACAGTAACGATTCACATATTCTAACTGAGACTGACACAAATTTATATTTTAAACAATATTTTTGTAGCACAAAGTCACGACACTTGTATCGCTAAAATATGTGATTTCGAGGCATAAGGCAAATGCGCGCGCGCAGTGCGGTGCTCCACAGCCGTTTCATCGGAGACTGGCGCGTGACTGGAAGTAAAACAACGATCGTAGGCTCAAGCTATTGGTACAGTACGTACGTACTTATTGAGACTGGTTTGCTTCATTTGAGTTCTTCCACTTGTGTTGTGACTGATGATTATGCAGCTACTTTTCTATTGACGTGTACTTGTTTCCAATGTGTATCCGTATTTGGAAAAGCGTATAGTTCCCGGACCTACTACGTTGCGACAGGTCCGTTGCAGTTAAGATTCGAACACATATTATGTGGGACATCAGTAATGGTTTGGTCATGTCATATCAAGCATGAGAAACGGTTTACTATAGAAATATTGTGATTATTTTGACCTCATTATAATTATTTACTAGTAAATAAATTTATATTGTATCTATTACAAATCAATATTCATAAGAACTATTCAAAAACTACGAACCTTAAAAATGCTTTATAAAATACTTTGATATATTCATATATTTTTTTTTATATCACATGGATCCTTATTCTTTTAAAAATTAAAGTTTGAAATAAAGAGTTCTTAATAAGGTTTATTCAAGTACAAAATATCATTTAATTGCGGTCAAGAGTTAACTGGCATAATTGTTCATTAGACAATCTTAAGATGAGTGCCATCTTTAATTGCTACTTGACTTGAGGTCACTCTATTTGTGTTGACAGCCAGTTTTCTATGAAGAATAACTTCTTTATATTATGCAGTCTTTTATTTTATATCGTTTTTTAAACTAATATATTGCATTATTTTGGATTTATACTCATTGTATGGTAACTACATCTCATTGATTATACACATTCATTTATTGTGTATAAAAGCATATATACAATAAATGAATAATTTGGTTTTAAGTATTAATCGCATATAATAGGAACGGAAAGTTGTTTTCTTACTCAAATACTTTTGTCAAATTGTTAATTTTTACTGCTTAGCAACAAACAAAAGGCTTTTTATTTTATTTTATTTATGTTGAACTGTCGTTGGACCGTAGCATTTGGCACTCCGATCTCTCTGGCTACCCAGCTAGGTATAAAAAAGAAGATTACTAAAAATAATTGGTGTACTATACGTGTGTGACGAGCTCTCTACATTCTACTTATGTGTAACATGAAGGATGTAATGAATTTACTTCAGCTAAATGAGGACAAAATTTCTATTATTCACACAAACATTTCCTCATGTGTAATTTGAAACGACAACCATAAAGAACACGTGGTATTATTAAGTATTTGTTAGGCACGTTTCAACTGCGCCAAGACGGCCTCGATATCTTTAGAGATTTGTGCTGACTTTTTATAATTATAAATGTCTCTCCATCATTCTAAATATCAATTATTTAGACCAAATCTATTTTCGACTGATTGCCAGGGCCGCATGGCTTTATAACTTCTAATAGGTTTATATAAAGTACAAACATATCCGGTTATTTCAGTTTGATATTGAAATAGAGCTTGACAAAGTTAGTAGTTTGTACCAAATAGCATTTCCCGCACTTTATTTCTGCTATAAAATTAATAGAGCAAGTGACATAAAATATCTTTTAAATCTGCTTAAGTATTCATAAAATTATCTATTTATGCTTATATATAAAGCTGAAGAGTTTGTTTGTTTAAGTGAATGCGCTAATCTAAGAGACTACTGGTTCGAATTTAAAAAAAACTGTTGATACGTCCGTTTATCGAGAAAGGCTATAGTCTTTCCTCGATCAACGGTAATACACGGTACAACATGACGGTACGATAAATAGGAGCGGAGTAGCAATAAAAAATATTGCAAAAACGGGAAATTTATTCCACTTTTGATATCTTCTATTGCTTACGCTGCTTAAACGGTTAAAATTAATTAAAAAATCATGTACGACGGAATGGTTCGATTAGAATTGATTCGAAGTTCTAAAAAAAAGTCTTCGACGGCATTTGTGACCTATATTTTAAGGTCGACCCAGTATAAACTTTTTATTTTATTGTACAGAAATTTGTGTTGCTTATAAAATATCAAATAACATTATTATGTTACATAACAGTAGATTTTTTGTAAAATTACAATGGGTTCCTCCACATATCGAACTTTAGGGAAATGAGAAACCTGACAAACTAGCAAAGCGGAAATTAGTGGAAGATAAAAATTTAAACATTTTACCCCATTTTAGAAATTCTAATCAAGTAGAAGAAGGAAATCAGAAATATTGGGATTTCTCATAAAAATACTTTTTATGAGACATCAAAATTCAAAGGAATATGGTTTAAAGTTATTCAGAATAAGCTTCCTCATATTCCGTGATTTGTTAAACTAAATTTGAAACGTCAACGAATGTTGTGGCTCTTGGGCATATTCCGTTAAAGAAATTCGGTTTTCTCATAAAGAGAGTGAAAATTCCTAAATGTGAATTATGCGGAGTGGATGATTATATTCACTATTTCTTAGCTGAATGTGTCAATAATGCCGAGGCTCGTCAAGATTTAATTCGTCGATGTAATTTAAATTAATTTTCAATGTAATTTAAGTTATTTTTCAATGTTTATTGTCTGAAATTGTTCTGTGATGATGATGCTGTATAAGTTTAAGTACGAGTATAAATACTGTCCTTAGTATTATGATTAAGGTAATGCTATATATGTTTGAAGATTGTTTTAGGGAACAATAGGGCTGATATTTTTGTATTATTAATTAAAAAGGCCCTAAATAAAAAAAAAATTAAAAAATTGTTTTAAAATAATGTATTATATCCGAAGTTCCGAAGAATCCGAAGTCCATATAAGCACGAAATTAATCCTTATCCAAATAAATACGTGATAAATGGAGGGTGCGGGCCGCTAGCTCTACGAGGTACCATGCCGTAGGATGGTGTACCCCTCGGTCAAAGTATAAGTCCGACTGGTCCTAATCGAGTAATAAAACTAGTTGCAACCCGACTGCTCGCTAGACTTAATCTAGTTGTAATCCAGTTGTCAATCAACGTGTCAGGAACTAAAAAAATACATTACTTGAAGCTTAGCAGAAGCGTTAAGTATTGTAATGTTTACGGATTTGTTTACCAACACAGCCCGTTCGCTTCCATACTCAATGCGGAGCGGTCGAGCAACTGCTCCGATTTTTTTACTACGAACGACCTATAGTCTTGTACCTGGTCGTTCTAGATAAAAAATATTTTTTTTTTATAGTGCTATATTAAAATTGCATTTAATAAAATAATCATGATACAATACTTATGGGAACTTATAAATACTAAGTTTGTTATTCGGACGTTTCATTCATTTATATAATTATTGCAGGTTTTCTAAACATCAAGGCCTAAAGGATATATAATGAAAACCAGACCCACAAAAATGTGTTAGTCATATTTATAAAAAAAAAATATCCATTTTTATCTTTTTTTGTTAACGAGTAATTAAATAATACATAATAAAGGAAATCTTTTTTATCACAATGACTACTTTTGTATCTCATTTGTTAAACCTAATTTCCCTAACCAACTTCTCAAATTTATCGATAATGCGCATCGATACGTGTTACAGCCGCGGCTGCTTACGATTCGTCTATGCCATAGACTCTATGTAAAGGAAACTCGTAATTACACTGTTATGACACAGGATGTTGTTATGTGTGTGTGTAAAGTTTTAGTGTATCCTTTTCATTTCCATGTGTAGTTTCGTAGTTTTTGTGTACAAGTCTGACAAAGTGTGCATACCCAATAATCCCCTCTATAAAAAATGGCAGACAATTTTGTATCAGTATAGATCGCTATGGATATTCCCCTCCGTTTGGCTCTATGTACACTAACGCCGAACGCGTAGTCATAAAATGTCAATGTCATCGCATGCGCTGCGAAAACTTTTGATGATAGATCAAGACAATATACTATAAAATTAAAGAAGAAGCAATTGCCTATCTCCGATGGATAACTCACAATAAAAGGTTTCAATAAAAATTTTACATTAAAAATAATGATTTTTTGTGACACATATTCTATTCAACACGTTTTACCATTTTTATCTGTCTCTTTATTCCGGCTAATCTCCGGAACAGCTCCACCGATTTTGACGGGACTTACACTGGCAGATAGCTGATGTAGTAAGGAGTAACTTATACGACGTATATATATATATATATATATATATATAACGTTCGACGTATGTATTAGTTCGTGTTAAAATAGCAAGAGGAAATTTTTATCTTTACGTATTGAGGTACATCCATTGCTCTGTTTTACACTTACTGCTCATTTTAAAACATTGCGTAATACACGAACTACTAGGTATAGGAAACTAAAATCAATCTACGGACTCCGATCGCTGTCTACATTTAGATCTTTCTTAATTGCGCTGCGATGCCGATGATAGTAATGGATGAATATGAATTATTTAAATAATAGGTATACTAATAATCAATTATTTTTTCTATTTGTAAGAAATAAATAAAATTATTCACAAACGAATGGCGTTATAAACAATAGTTGATGTATCGACGTCCGCAGCGAACTTTGCGGAATTGTATGAATTCTTTAGCGCACAATGGACAATGGGGCATGCTTACAGCCAATGATCCTCATCGAACGAACCTATTGTGTCAGAACAACGATTTGGTTATTATAAATAATCTGTGGGTAGTTACATTGCTGATATATAAAGAAAGTGCTATCAATTATTTATTATATTTTTATGTCTTATCTTAATTAAAATGATATGCATATTACTTTCATTTATAATTAACAGTGTCGATAGTATACGATGAAATAAATGAAGACATTTAAAATAATTGAGATAGTTTACATAAAAGTATTGATAGAGGTTGTTTTTTTATATAAAAATAACGAATTAGTTTCAATAAAAATATGAACATGGTTAAAGTTATTTTCTTGTTATACGGGTTGTATTGGTAAAGACCTCAGGTTCGGGGTATATTATATTGACAGCATTGATGGTGCAAATTTCATTTATCGTGACTTTATAAAACAATACAAATATAAATTTAAATTCGAATGAAGTATATTATAAAAAGTTGGTTACACATTGATTGATAGATAATTATAGGAGTAGTTCATAAAAGTGTGCCACTATTTTTTAGACGTATACGTACATGGTTTAAATAAATATTTTTTTACGTACCTAGACAACCGCTATTAGAATTTTAACCATGAAACGTTGGTAATCCCCGTTGAGGTAAAATCTTTTATTCGGCCATTTTATTACGAGACCCTTCCCTAATTTGATTTTATATGCCAAATCCTGGATGAGTCACCCGGGCGAGAGGACTGTCAATTGACCTTGTAGTCCGTGCCATCCCTCGTAATTGGTCCTTTGTAGCTCTGATCAATTCAATAACGCGCCTACGACCGATTTATATTCCTCCATTTACAACACATCTATTGTACTATCAATGAATCTCCTCGAATGTTCCCACTGAATAAATGTCACACTTAACACCTCTTACAAATTCAAAAAGATAAAACAGTCGGGTAATGAAAAAATGCTTTAAGCTGCTTGTATACTGTACATGTAATTCTATTTGAACTTCATTAAAAGTGTACATGTAAATTGTGCATATATATAATACCTACGTGTAAGTATGCATGTAACTTAGTACTTTGCTTTTAAAAGTAAATCTTTTATCTATTGTATAGAGAGAAAGTTGCGATGTGATTATATTTCTTCTTTACAAAGAACTTATACTATTTGTCCAAAGGTTTGTAACAAAGAGTCTCGTGCAGTGTAATTCTGGTTTCCGAGCAACTACATATAGTCAGTGGTATTGTACTATGTCATAATTATTAATGTGAAGGAAACTCTTGGACTCTTTTTTTACGTAAATTATACGGACGAACATACATGAAATTCAGTATACTTGAAATTTATATAGAGAACATTTTCTATAATTAGAAATGTATTGAATTAATGAAATAAATATCAAATACATATTTTTATGTTCATAAAAAAAAAGTGTATAAAAAAAAAGAATAAGTTTCATATACGTAGGTAGCGTATATTCTACGTGTCAACGGGTACTAGTATATTTAAAAGAGGAAAATAGACAGATATATTTGTATAAGTAGACACATTAAAAGATTAGTTAAATTTTAATATACTGTAACGTAAGTTATACTGTAACGCATACAGTGACGGCGAGCCATTGTTTAGATTCTAATTTGTCACAAAAGAAAAGGTTTCCATATTGTATAAAATCTTTATTCAGGAACATTAGATGGTATATAATAGCCGTTATAAATCTATGTAGCGCGAGTGCAATCAAGTATCAAGCCGTCGTACTGCATCAGCCAAATGGAGTGTGGCAGGAAATTTGGTTTTTGGAACATAAAATGGCAATTCAAATACCAAGGGAAATGTGCGCAGAAAATATAAATAGAAACGCAATATTGTGGCTTAATTTGATTTGGATTACTTACTTTGTTGCGGTCAATGAACTCTTATTTTATCTTTTAATATTGGGATTATGTGATAGTTAATGACGTACGCATAATAAAAATATTTTAATTAGTTTAATTTTAAATTATTTGCCAATTTTATAAAAAGCTGGGTATGGCAATACATCTTTCTAACAAGGTTTGCGACAAATGTTTTTCTTGTTTCATATCACTGGCTAACAAATTTGTAATATTTAGGGCAAACAAGCTTCAAAGCTGGTACGTTGAAAGACAAGAGATGAGTAATATACGCTTATATATAAAAATACATACTATATTTTCCATAAGAGGCCGTAGGACATAAAAGACCGTTGATGGGTTATAGGTGAGTGCGGTAATATTCAAACTTGAACAATTTCGCAGTCTCGCGGATGGGTTGGTTTGTTATCAGATTTATAGACATTTGCTTTGGTGAGCTTTGAGCGGTTACGTCTTTAGGGTGCGATCAGATAAATGTGAAATATTCTTGAAAGGTAAAGTAAGTACTTTAACTTCGTTAGATTAAACTTACTTGAAACTTATTAAGTATCGATCGTATATGTAGCTGTTCTTATTTTAATGTTATTGACTGTTAAGAACGTTTTTTATATATTTTGTTCATTGACATGACTTTATTACTTTTGTTATAACTATTTTTAGTTCAAATTTATTAATAAATTAATAATATTTGAATATTTTTAGTTATTTTTACTTTTATTTACTTTACAAATCAATATTACTGTAAGTAAATTATATATTGTACCGATTGCTAGTTATTGTGATTGTGGATAACTCTTTATTAATACAGCATTGAACCGTGAATTTTATTGTTTCCTCGTCGTGGTTCTAAAACTTTAGTGTTCACACTTCATCTTTGGATTTTCGTAGTAGACTAAATCTTTTGAGTTTAGTTAATGGTATTCCTTTTACAATAAACTTGTAAACTTGTAAACGAGGAGAAGGGCCACCTGATGGTAAGTAGTTACCTTCGCCCATGGACATCTACAACTTCAGAGGAGTTGTGAATGCGTTGCTGGCCTCGAGGGTGAAGGTGTCTGTACACTAGACGCTTGAAGATCATTCCACATTTTGCATGTGCATGGAAAAAAAAGGCGAGGCACGCACGTTAGATGCATACCATGCATCCAGGCGGTGCGGATGATATCTATTTCTGTGGCGGGAGGTGCGTTAGTAAAAGGAAGAGGTTTCTGGAATACATTACAGTCATATTTATAGAGATTGCAATAGAGATATTTAAAGCGATATTTGCGGTTTTAGTATGATTTTTCCCTCGTTTAGACCACGTGGTGTGCCATGATATTCCCACGGTACTCAACTGTGTCACTAATTGCAGAAAGTAGTGTAGTATAAATAGTAAAATAGTTTGCTGTCACGCTTTTTCCATTCTGCACTTGACAGACAATCCGTTCTCCACTTTCCCCTGAATTTGAGACATTGCGTGATTTGTTGGAATTTTTTGTTTATATATATAAAAAAATATTTTTAATAGTACATTTATGTGTAACAATATGGTATCAGCTGTTGTAAATACATCGGCTAATTCCATATAGCTGAAGTACTAAGGCTTCTGATAAAAATAGCAGTATATTTGAAACAGATACATACTGTACGTATATATGTTGGTATAATCGTGGTTAATTAATATTAAAAATATACACCTGCACTCGAATTAAAATGCGCAAAGTAACACATAAATTTAATGTTGACCACAGGACACTGAAATTGAACAAAACAAGTTACGGCATATATCAAATTTAATTGTACAGCGAACCGTAAAAACGTCTGTGACCTAAATTTTATACATTTTTTCTGTTTTACAGTTGTAGTGAAAATATTATAATAGCAAATTATTAGATTATTTAAAAAAAATAAGCAGTTATAGCACTATGTTGTGATTTTAATATAGTGATTTCCTTCTTTATTGATGAAGAAGAAAGTAGAAAACTACGTAATCGCTTGCCATTTTGAATTTAATTTCTTAAGAATTTTTGTCATAACGTTTTTGTGTTTTGTAATGTTCTAAGTTCAAAGATTCACTGTAGCGAACAAAACATCGAACGTACGTTACAAGCTATTAGCTTCCGTATCGTAGTCGCAGTAAATCTGGAGGCTAGTGAAATTTGCGTAATTGGTCTATCTGCAAAACACACCTTGCTGAGGTGATTAGACTGCAGGCTAACGTAGACTGCTGGGAACGGCAGTCACATCGAAAAGTGAAACATCGACCAGTTAGTTTAGCCGAGCTACTACGTAAAGTCTATTTAACTAATTATTTTAATGTACCTACCTAATATAAGACCTATGTATTTCTAATAATTTAAATACAAAATCTATATAAAAATCATAATATGTTTTTTATAGGATCATTTGTAATAAAATTATTAAATGTTTAAAAATCGATTTAAGAACAAATTGGTAATAAGATCTATGATTTTCGCGATCACTACACATTTTGAAATGAAACTATTATTAACCGGAATAATCGCGTATATTATTGGTATTCGAAAATACATTTATAAACCCGACGTTTTGAACACTTTACAGTTCCGTGATCACAGGTAGACTGAGGTGGCATTTGTCTGTCATTTAATACAATTATTATATCAAATTACCGCCAATGATTTTGCCCCGCGTATTGCCGAAGATTCCTGCAAAATGAGCTGACTGTATCTGGCTCTCTCGTGTGATAGGATTAAGACTTCAAAGTTTTCAGTATTGTGTCCCAGGTGGTAGAAAGATTCCAACCGTCTTCTCTATTAAAATTTGGGTGTTCGAAACGTCGGGTTTCTAAAATATATTTTCGAATACCAATAATATACGCGATTAATCCGGTTAAAAATAGTTTCATTTCAAATCGAATTGGTGTTTACTTTATGAGTAATAATCTAGTTTAAATATAAATCTTTTTTTTATATTACGTTTTTAGGTACCTGCTCTATCTGCTTTTTAATATAATATTTTTTCCCTGTATAAACTCGAACTATGCCAAATAGTACAAAATTCTCATATTAATATAATGAGACGCCATCGTGGCGCAGTGGGTCAGCGTTTGATTGTAAAAGCGATCGTTTGCGAGTCGAATTCCAATCGGATGAATGATTACATTTAACATATTTTAGTTTTTCCGTTCTAGTAAGTTGAGTTCCTCCACTTAACACGCATTGTCTCGATATTTGTCGGAAAGTGGAAAACGGAGTGTCCTAACACTAGCTTCTCTCTGACTACCTGACTGACTATAACTGGCATATGAAAAATCTCAAAATGCACATAAAACATGCAAAATATGTTTTTCCTATTATTAATAATAATTAGGAATTTGAAATGTTTGGTAACTGTTTTCTTTTTCCCGTATTGTTTTATAATGGGTTCGATGACGTAGTACTCTTATCGATGTTATTTCAATATGCACTTGACGAATATAATTATGCGTCTGGCATTAGCTCTTATATTGCGTTCATCTGCAGCATTTAAATTGTACGCGGTTGTTTGCAACAGAATGTAACGTAAACACTGTAAATGGTTTTTATAAAGTACCTACACTTTTTCTACTTCGCTTGTAAAATATGTTTTGGATAGATATTTTAATATTTTAGGTTTTTTTCAAATAATATGATTAAAATTATAAACATATTGCATTTTCTTAATATTTTCTATCCATATTATAAGAAAATTGTACCAAAGCATAAAAGTTAGCACATGGTGTGCTGAAGTACTGCTTAATTGCCTAGATTGCTTGAAAGCGTTGCTATTCGAGACACCTAGATGAAAATTCTTCTAATTTTTCTCTGTTTCTCGATTAAATTTTTATATGACAATAATGGCTACCTGTATTTAATTAAAGATACCTTTTCGTATTAGCAATTTTGCTATCTAGCATAAACTGTAACAGACAGGTAATGCTTATTAATATAAATGTACACTTGCTAAAGACGAATGCATTAAATAAACGTACTAAAATACTACTTGTAGTTTGTCGTCTAAAATGTTAAGCTTAATAGTAAACATGGCGTAAATATCCTAACACATTTTGCACATAAAATATTATACTTGATGACAGGCAGAGGCATAAAGCGGGTCTGAGAGTCGTTGGCAATTCGTCGGCTAATGGTGCGCCCCGAGACCTGTGACACACCTCTGCGTCACTGAACACGGTCCGGATTGCAGACTTAGCAAAAAATTTACGAAAAATTGACGTAAAGGTCGACTAATATGAATTTGATGTTTTTCAGGTAAACTTTCGAATGTATATTTTTCTATTACTTTGCCTATATTTATATTCATGAAATACTATTCGTCACTATTATTATTTGTTATTAACTTTTTCATACATTGCCAAAAAGATAAATGTAAGTGTTAAAAATGATTGCAATCAGAATATTAGTATTACGTGAACAGAGCAAAATAACCAATAAACTTGTAAAAGCACTTTTAATTAAAATAATTTAATAGACTTTCAATTTCCAGGTAAAGTTTCTCGTTCGTTTATCGGCGCCGTTTGTTTATTCTTCGAATTTATGTACCTTTATGCTCAGTTAGTTCAGCGCTGAAAATAAAAGGATGCGAAAATTTGTCGACTCGTGGTCATAAATATCCGAAAGCGACAGCGGGTCCGCCATTTTCCTGTTGACAAAATCGCACCCGCAATACATTCAAACTTATAAAGTTTCCATTGTTTGTAACTCATCCACAGATGCTTAACCCATTACACCCCTTAATTCAAATAAAACAAGCTTACAATTTGAATAAAATCATTAATTAATTATTTTATTAAATTTATTTCTTTGTTTGTTTAGTTTATTTGATGTATTACTTTTAAATAATAATTATTTTACTCTTAGAAGGCTGTCCTTGAAATTGACAGCGCTCATTGAAGCGATGGCTTCAAGTATATCTTGAAGAGAAAATAATCTTGATGGAACGTCCGGCAATAAAGAGAAAATGTCTTGGTCGACGCTTCTCGCTGTAGGTATAAAGTGGGACATCTGGCGAAAAAATACATTTTTCTTCTTCTATTACAAACATTCTTTCTATTTTATAGCGTATTACGTTTATTTAAATAAAAGGCACTAATAAACACAATATTTTAGTATATTTTAGTACTAGTAAAGCCACTTTTAACGATATATTTATGAAAGGTATTTATTAGAGGTCCTATTAACAAGTGTAGTTATTTCCGCAAGCATTGCTCGAGAAACACGAAACTAGAAGTCGCATAAACAATCCTAGCAAGAAGTTTTCTTAAAGGCAAAGTTTTCACTTTGTACGATTCGTTTAGTTGTCGAGTTTATACCAACGTAATATATTTATACACATGATTTAATCTTTGCAAGTAATAAATATAGCAAAAAGAGGACGCCAACACACTACTTGTTTTTGAATGTAAAATTTTAAGACGTTAACGAGCAGTACTAGAAATTGAGCAATTGAGCGGTATATATTCGGTACAAACACGAGCTCTTCCACATGTATAACAAACAGACTATAATTAAAATTAATAAGGTTGGAGGCCTACGATGGGCCGGAAATGTGGAGAGAATGAATGAGATTTAAACGCCTGTTGTATGGTGTACCGGATGGATGAAGAAACCGAAAGAGACTAAAATTCAGATGGCTGGATGGAGTTTAACAAGAACTGAAAACTCTGAGCATAAAAAATCCAAGAAGAAAACCAGGAATAGGGCAGAAAGGAGAGATATTTTGGAACAGGCCAAGACCCACCCGTGGCTGTAGTGAATTTCTTAAGTCGTACAATTTGAATATCTTCAAATTAAGAGACAATAGATTTTGAAATGAAACTATTTTAACCGGATTAATTGCGTATACTAATAATATACGTGACTCGAAAATACATTTTAGTAACCCTACGTTTCGAACACTCTACTACTAGTCCGTGGTCACCTCTAATTATGATGTAATAGATGTCTTTTAAGCAACATGTATGATCATAGACCACATCAACATTTTACAACAGGCTTGGGGTGGTCAAACGTAAATGTAAGTCTATTATAGTTAAAAAAAAAAAAATTAAGTGAGAAAGATGGTTGAATCTATAAAAATTAAAACAATAAATTATACATCTTCTTGATAGTCATGATCTTCATTGCTAAAGGTCGTGTCCGCTCTGGTAAGCCCTGGTGGCTGAACGACGAGGGATGAGCAGCTTCCTTGTTATTCTGTCTTCCGCGCGAATTATACTCTGTTAATATGTTAACATAATATAATATGAATACTGCTACTATACTTACATCATAGTGTATAACTATCAACTACTATATTGAACTAATATTACGAATTATAGCGCAACCAAATTAACTGCAAACTTTTTTCAGCATGCCTAGTTTTGGACGCAGTAAATCAAGCTTTAGGAGTATAAATCGGGCGTCTTGTATGCATCCCAGCCGACCCATTCGGCTCGGCTCCAAGCACGTTTACAATTTACTTAGTCGCGGTACTATGTTATTCTTAAATTTTGTAATATAATTTTTTTATTGCTATTAAATCTTAATTACATACTTTCAACGTACATGACATGAAAACGGCACGGTACGCTTTTTTTTTTGTTTTACTTTAGTGGCAATATCTGTAT
The DNA here is from genome assembly GCA_038994665.1 of Podotricha telesiphe. Lineage (NCBI taxonomy): Eukaryota > Metazoa > Arthropoda > Insecta > Lepidoptera > Nymphalidae > Podotricha > Podotricha telesiphe. The sequence goes on from JAOYRR010000591.1 coordinate 27,838, forward strand.
AAAAATCAAAAAGGTTAGATGAGTAATGAGAATTATAATATGATTGTATTATAGGCGCATAGAGAATGCCCAATTCATATCAAAAATCACACACATAATTGAAATTCTGAAACCAACACAAAGTATGCGAAATTAGTCGATATAATAAAATGAAATTGATTATTAAAATTACTTATAACTTACGGCAACATACATAATTTTATTTTTTCAAACTAACAGGCTTTATTTGGAAGTAAATACAAAATCAGAGGTTTGGCTTTAATAAGCAAATATTTAATTAAAGCAAGGTCGAGTGGCACAGCGCCTCGTGTCACTGTGTGAAGGTTTTGCACTCTCGACCGAGTTATGGCAAGGGTTGATGATTGTTTTAGAAAATCATGTGCTCTCCGGAAAAGCCGCCAGTTCGGGCGCGCTCGGTGGCGCGTTCAAACGTGCGGCGGGGGTGTACTTGGACGTTCTAGTAATTACGAGTCGAATACGTTTTTTTTACTTCGATGAACAATAACAAGGGTGCACCGAATATATAATGGTGTGTTCGTAAACGTTGATGTTAATGGATTATTATCATTTACTGATTTTTGGAATGACCAAAATAAGTAAGTGTACATTTAATTTTAATAAAATAATAATTATGTACCTAATAATTAGTATAATGCTTTTTAGTTTTATTACTTAAACTGAAATGGTTTTAATTTTAACATTTGGGACACATATGATTTCATTTTTCTGGTACCGAATTATTAAAAAATATATAAAATTTTCACATGCTGTTTCGAGCTTAATAAGGTGTTTCGTCTATATAATTTTATATAATCACAAAGTGCATCGTTTGTATTTGCCTTGCCTAATTTACTTAAACTTCCAATAACGATACTAAAAAGAATAAAAAATTAGCTACTTAATTCAAGCAACATAAACAGAAGTGCAGTCGTCTAATTGATCCGAGCAGTCAGGGTAAATATTTGATCAAAAATGTTAGGTCTCAATTTCGAAATTCCTTGAAGCTTGTGTGGCAATTAAGTGTTGCGATACTAACGTTGATAAGTTTTAATTTAGTTTGACATCAGGGTAGTTTTAAACAATATTTAAGCGAAATTAAAATATAAAGTATTTAGCCGTACGTTGCATTCTTTGCAGTGACAGTCATCTTCTTCATCTATCTCGTTTATTTTAATATAGTTTAGTTAAGATATAGTTATGCTTTACTCTTTATAAAATTTATATCAGAGAAATAGCTATATCTTGAACACAAATATATTCACATTAACGTTTGAATTTCTAACTATTGCTACAGGCAATACACCATACATGCAATACAGACAATGGACATTGTTGCTTCTTTTCTCAAAAGGAATCAAAAATACAAAATTGTTACATTTTTATGATAGCCATCCTATAAAGGAATATAATTTTATGTTCATTTGTAGTTTTGTGTGTACATTGTTTTATTTATATAAACACTAGCGACACATTCGCGGCTACGCCTGCGTAAGCTTGACGGTTATATCTATTTCGTTTTTACATCCACCCTTATTACATTGAAAGGCAACAATATTTTTTCTCATGTATCTTCCATGTACAGACAACGATCAGTTGTTTTTATTATATACACAGATATTGACCTTCATGGAAATGCAGATGAAAAAATTATTAACTATTTTAGTATTTCGCCTTGGTCTATATAAAAAATCGTTAGAGCTTTATGACTTTTCTATGCAAGTAATTTATATAAATATGCTTATGAGTATTTCTTTAGAATTAATATAATAGACTTAACGTGACTTACTAATGAAAAACACAGTCATCATTTCTCTTTTTATTTCGTGCAAACTTTATTTTTCCTGAATAAAAATCTTGTTTACTAATTTTGAATACACCTTTTAAACAAAAAAAATTTTTCGTTGCAATACAAATATATAAATGCAATCAAATTGGTACAAAAAGAATTCAATTTCTTTGTCTAAAAATCGTACGTGGGGCAGCCTGATCCAAAGAAGTATTTTCCAACTGTATCAAAGCATAAAAATACTTATATAAAGATGTATCTAATCAACAATTGTGAGTAATATATAATAAATATCGGTGAAACTATAAAGGAATAATTACATGCAATACAAACTCAGAGCACGTGCAAGGTACAATTTACATAGAGTTTATTTAAATGCAAAGAATCCGCTTGATACCTATCGCCGGTCGTCTGCGGGTCCTCGCTTAAGCGTCATATCGCTATCCTTATTTGCCGATAGGCTAGGGGTATACACAAATCTCGAGGGTGATTTAATAAAGGTATCCAACTCGTGTCGCTTATTACGTTTACATAAGAACTACACAACATTGCCACACCGACTGTACACAATCGGCAAATCTGGATTCGAAGTCGTTCGACCTACGCAGATAAGAGTTTCGAAGGGAAGATGACTATGAAGATACAATTTTATTTAAATAAAACAGGGGAATTTATAATTTGTTTGAATATTGGACGATGTTGACTTTGACAGCAATTACAGATATAAATCAATATTTAGATACGGGAAAGTGGCTGGATTATTACTGAGAAATATTGAAACGTAGTGGTTGTACTATTTGATTGAAACAGATACTAGCTGGTCGTAAATATTTTGCATTTGTGTTTTAAGCGATTTCAAAAATAAAAATGCTAAATAAAAACGTAGATACTACTGAGGACACAAATAGACCATACATTTTATGAATCAATTAAAATATATATATATACATATATATATTAGGTGTTAATGTAAGTTTGTCATAGATTTTGACGTTATCTTGTCAAATATCATGTAAATTAATCTATATAACTTTTATTTTAGTTATGTATTAATACGATTTAAAGTATTTACTAATTTGGCTAAAAATATAAAAGACAATGTTAATATTATTTTAATTTTAAGAAAATAAACTTAGATATTGCTGTATGTATTAGTTTTAAGCTTGTGATAAAGATGATCCTGATACGACGTGTGGCTTACCTTCAAATGGGACAACTTTGACAACGGACGGACGTAATACGCAATTAGAGTGAGCGCCTTCCCATCAACATTTACATTTTAATTTAAATTTTGCTCAATCTGATGAAATTTAATAATAAATGATAATTTTAGGCGCATATTTATGGTAACTCGTGTTTTCAAATTTTTTTATCGGAAATTGAAGGTAATTCTTTTTAAAAACATTTGACTAATTGATGTCGGTTTATATAGCTTTAACTTCTATATAAGATAAGATCTTTGATTTTCGTGATTTTTACACATTTTCAAAATAAAACTACTTTTAACCGTGAAGTGTTCGAAATGACGGGTTACTTTATTTTAACATATTTATAAATTTACCGCATTTTACGGATAAAGAACCTAGCGACTTAAGCCTTATTAAAAGCGCAAAAGCCAAATGGCTATTAAATAATACAATTTTTATTCGGGTATTAAATAATAAAATTTTGCATAAACCCAGCCAAAACCGCTTTCTAAAGGAGAACGAGAAAATAGAACTCTTCGTTTATTAATTTTGAGTAGAAATTAAATTATATATATTTGTTAAATATGTAACTATTTTATATTACGTATAGTTGAGTTTGATATGAGAAAAAGATTGTTATTAACCTCTAATCAAATGGCTTTAAATGTAATTAAAATAAGCAAAGGAAAAATAAATAATATATTAAAGCTCTGTGTGTTTCCAAAATATTAGTTTATTAAATTTGGCATTCTAACTAAGAGAAGTGGATCGAGCTTTACGACCCGGCGCCGAGTCTTGCTGAAAATATCATTCTTGGTTATTGAACATGGTTTTGTTAAGGGACCTTCTCAAGAATAGTATCTTGTCAGTGTCAGTCACTCCTTCATAGATAATACCACACCAAACCATCACTGAAGCCGGATAATGACCACGTTGTACTCTGTTGACTAATCTAGCTTCTTTAGAGCTTCCAGCATAAATTTGTTATCTGTGGCGTAAGCGCTAAAATACCGCTAGCAGTGTATGATTTTATTAGTAAACTATTTGTGTTTTTTTTCAATCAATACTGTAAGTCAACTTTAGTTCAGATCTTAAATTATGGCGCTTCGAACGTGCCAGTAGTAATACCGGTCAAGTTACTTCGCCAATGTCACATTGGAGATACACGAGATACACATAGATGGAGAACACACGAAGGAGATTGGTCTTACTGATCAATCTCCTTCGTGTGTTTTAAAAGAGATACAGTTATGCTACGATTGATTGCATGCTTAAAAAAGCTTTCATAAAAACTATATTTAAGCCTAACAAAAAAGTGAGCCAGATTTTGAGGCCAGTGAAAAGTAATATTCCTTTGTAGTGTGCCGGTGTAAACAAACTAGATTGTGAACTGTGGCTTATCTGACATTGGTCAAACAAAGAGAAGCATCGGTATAAGGGTGAAGGAACACATCTCCGATGCTAAGAATAGGGGTGTATTAAAGTCAGCTGTGTGTCCATACAACAAATAAACTCAACCATTACATCAGGTTTGATAAACCTCATATTCTCGCTAGGGAAAACAGATATATCCAAAGGATGAACCGCGAGGCTATTGAAATAAAAAAAACACCCTAATTTCAATAGAGACGACGGTTGGAAACTCTCTATCACCTAGGACCCAATCCTGAAAACTTTACAGTCTCAAACCTACCACAAAGCAAGATACAATCAGCTCATTGTGCAAGAAACCAAAGCAGTACGTGACGTAACTAAGAAATCGTTGGCGGTAGTTTTGATATAATAATTATATTAACTGAGAGACGAATGCTACCTCAGCCTATCTGTGACCACTGACTGATGGAAAGTGTTCGAAACGTCGGGTTTCTAAAATGTATTTTCGAATATCTAAAACATACGCGATTAATCCGGTTAAAAATACTTTCATTTCAAAATGATTAAAAGTGATTCAGTAACAATACGAAGACCTTCACCTATGGCTAGATAATTTTTTACAATTTATTAAAGGTTAGTAAGGAATAATATAAAACTAAGGGGTTTTATTATAATTTGATTTTGTTATACTTAATATATTTACATAAAAAACTTTTGTAGACATTTTGAAATAGTATTGATTTTAAATGTAAAACATAATTTAAAAACTGCAAAGTCTATCTAAACTAGGAAATAAAGTATAAAAAATAGAGCAAATACATACCTACGGTTATTTTGTTTCATATTTTTTAGATATTTCAAGCTTTTTATACATTAGTACTTGAAATGGACAGTCTGTATAAAAAAAATGTTACTGGAAAAGGGATCTATTATGTTGTAAATCCACACACAAGCTCTGTTTCATAAAAATAGTTGTAAAATATTTGATTTATTTAAAAATGAACAGAAGCACCTCTTATGTATGAGTCAAAGCTATAGCGTCCTATGGCATTCTCCGTCAATATCGACGTTGAAACATGAACGTAAAACTGCGATTCGTTAGGCTCTAAAAAGAAAATAATAGGAAATGCGGATTGGAACAGAGAATGGTTCTCATAGTGGAATAACAAAAGGAAAGCTATGGATATCGTTTGACGGTCGTGGACTGTAGCGCAGTCGTAGCGATCGTCTGGATCAGAGTAGCTGTATTTTGATTGCCAAAGGCTTTCATTCATAGTTCATGCTCAACGAGAACTTTATTCATATTATGAAATTCCATGCGCGTGCATTATGTATATTTTGTATCTTTTAAATCTTTTTTATAGGTAACTTTATTTTTAATCTCTAGCGGTATTGTTAATTACTAGTTAATTCTTTTTAGATAATAATTATCGTTTTAAATATGGTAAAAAATATTTTTTATAATAATTATCATACTTAATTATGTTATTTAACATAATGTACGTATTAGTTTAATCTAATAGTATATTAATATGTAGTATCTGGTATTTACATATTACTTGTCAAAGATTCTTTTAATAAGATTATCATGTTAGATAAATTAATTTGATATATGTAGAAGACATTTATCGCGCAGTACGTAAGTGAGTTAGTGAGTGTTTCTGAGCGGTGTATTATCTTTTTGTGATTTTGTCACCTTATGAGGAGTAAGTACTTTATATAATTAAGAAAAATTGTAGAATGGTTCCATATAAATATTTTTTTTTATTTACTTGTGGAGTAAATAAGCAGTAAGTTATTATTTTTTATGGAAAAGAAATAAGAAGTTATAGGTTCAATCCTAATTCTAATTTAAACTATTGTCAATTTCCTATTCTGGTGAGGCAAAAGAGTGAAATTGGTTCTACCTCTCCACAAGCAATGTCTCCAATTCGGATAAAAAACGGAGAACAGACTGTCTTGACACTAAATTCTCTCTGACTACCCTGCTATGCGTGATAAAGCGTGAAGTTAAAAAAATATATTAGTAAAATATTATACATATTATTACATATATTTATATATGGGTTTTCATAGCTTATAAAATGGCCAAATATGCACGTAACGTTTAAAAGAAATCACTGCATAAGTTACAATAAAATAGCCGGAGTCACCAATAGTTATTGCAATTCCACTCTTATGTAATTGAACTCGATATGCCCTTTAGAAAAAAGTCGTGATCTATCAAAATCTTTTAAGAAACTTGAAACCCTTTCAAAATTCTACTATTCAGAAGTAGCATAAGGAAAAATGTTCAACATGGTTGAGCTTGTAGACTTAGAAACATTAAAGGAAAGTTTTATTGAAAAAGTAACCACAGAACCATGAACACACATACACATGGACTATTTCTTAATAACGTGTTTATTCAATTTGTTTTGCCCCCAATTCCCAATTTTGGACATACATTTGGGATATACACAACATTTGGAATTGCTCGAGATGTCAATACATTTTCGCTGCAAAAGGGATAATTAGTATACATATTTGTTGTAAAAAAATAAGTCTTCTTATTATTTAACTTACATATTTATATATACAAATATGTATAGTGCATAAAACATTTCCATTAATAATATTAAGATGCCATAGTAATAATTCACAGATTCACGTAGCATGTTCAGATGAAATAGAAACTGTGGAGGGACTAGGGAGTAGAGCTAATAACCAAATGTTTCCCAACGGAGGACTGTAATCATAAACTTTTATCCGTACTACACAATTTTCGAATACACAAATACTCATACATATGTTTGTAAATATTAAAATACAGATCAATATTGTTTAGCAGACATACTCATATGAATTTTTATTAGATATTGAAATATCATTATCGGCTATCAGTATCTTAATTGTTTTATGATTTTATTCTTTTTACTTGTGTTGTTTTGAATGTCCTGTTAGTCTATTTGTTAGTAGACCAAATTAGTACGTTATTGCCAAATCACAACAGATTTTTACTTGTAAACATGTGTACTGTTAAAAATTGACATTAATAACCTATTTAATTTTTGTACGTCTATTTAAGATACGGACACGAAACTAAGCATACCAGCTTACAAAAATTAGTCTAAACTGTGATAAAATTCCCAATAGATTTTAGAAAAATTCCCAATCTTTTATTAATAAATAGTATTAAGGTTAGCCAAATCACTGAAAGATGCACGCGTTAGTGTTAGTGTTGATTAAATCTTTGCTATTGTCTATTATCAATTAAGAATGCTTGTCGACATTTTTATTTCTATTGTACTTTAATAGAACACTATGTATAGAATTGTTCTAATCCATACTAATATTATAAATGCGAAAGTCTGTCTGTATGTGAAGTTGACGTTTTTCCGGGAATTTCATTGTTTTATGAAAAGGCCGCTGAAAATACGAAACAGCTATAGTTCTCGCGGGTAAAGCCGCGAGCGGGTCGCTAGTATCTATATATTTCAAATTTTCTATGCATAGCTAACAATTTTAATTATAAAATACTGCGTCGCTCAATTCATTCCGTCCTAATACTTTTTAAGTATTTTCAAAAAAAAGTGTTTTGGTTCTACATTATAAAGATTCAAGCTCATCTTAATTGATTTTTTATCGAAAACATGCTGTAAATAAAACAATAACTAACTTTCTTAAAGATAAAGACGGGAATAATGTGTGAAAGCGATATAAACAAATTGTAGTAAAAGATAAATTGCGAGTAAAGGCGCAGTCATCGAGGGCTGATCCCTTCGTGAATATTAAGTTCGGCCATTAGGGCACTTGGTAATTTGAAAGCGTTTAGAGTGGTCGCCGACGAATTCATTACTTGAACCCATGCTAAGTTACTATTGATAAAACGATAAGCCAAGATATCTATATGTACACAAACACATCTACGCTGACTGAAAATCCAGAAGTCTCTATCGTTATTTTTACTCTGGGTATATTATTTTTAAATTGATTATATAAAATAAAATTATATAAAAAAAAATATGTAATTTTTACAATTTTATTCATTGTGAAATGAAATTACCTCTGCACAAAGGTATATTACAACAAAATTTTGAATGTAAAATAATAGAAAATTTTACATTATAATACAAAGATCTATAAAAACTAGCTGACTCGGCGAATTTCGTATCGCCTCAGAATTAAATAATGTGTCAAAATTCAATAAAATTTAAAAGAAAACCAAAAGAAAAAAATACATAAGGACATAAACATATAATTTTCATGGTGATTGGTTGAAACAGGATAGGGAAATTTAAATCCACAAACTAACAACGATTGGTCTTGCGATTTGTTTATCGTCATCGTAATGCAGGCGAAAATGTAAGTCTGTTCAAATCATTACTATACGCGGAGTAGAAGCATCTCTTCTCTCTTTGTATTTTCCCCTGATGATTATTGCCTCGATGACATTGTCTTTTTTACATTCAATCTTGTTTCACAGTCTTCATGATAACTGATCCTATTTTTAATTATCAATTGTGAGTAGAATTCCAGGAATCCTACTGAATTCAAAAACTTTGTGATATAGTTGACTACATCATCCTCGCTTATAACAGTCTCAACTGCTAATGAAAAGAACTATCCCGGGACCCCGTGTCATTTCGATAACCGTTGCAGATTTATCGAAGTTAAAAATGAATGAACATATTAGTTTTCAATTATTAATAGCGCGTTCAAAAAGATTCTTAGAAGGATAATAAATAAATATTAATATAATAATAATAATTATAGATGGTTAAATCGTGCGGCCGAATTTTGCTTATTGGGTTCATAGCTATTTTCTATGTTAAATATTTAATTTCCGAACGTAGCCTGTTTGACAGGTACGCACAGCTTGTATGGGTAAATAATGTTTTCTGACCGTTTAAACCTTCCTTAGACTTCTACAAATACTTTGAAACCAAAATTAGCCAAATCCCCATTCTCGAGTTTTAGCGAGACTAACAAACTTCATTTGATTTTTATATACTTATATATAATCTATTTAATTATATAGACTAGTCGTCGCCCACAACTTGGTGTGTGTAACAAAAAAACCAATACCTGATGAATTGACCAGATGATGGATTTACAACTCACGACTCACACGTTCTGTGGCGATATTTGCTGTATGGAAATATATGATTAATTAATTTTATAAGCTTAAAATATCCAAGCCGTTAGTGTAAATGTTACAATATTATTGTGTAGTAAGAAAGAAAGCAAATAATTGAAGTACACACAGATACATTACCTTTTTGCAGGATTTTATAAAGGCATATCCAAAAACTGACTAATCACCTTAGTGAAGTCTACAATCAATATTTACCAAATGTGTAGATAACGTATCGGTCATTATTTTCTAATTTAATCTCTGGTACAATAGAAAGACGTGAATCACACCATGTTTGTTAAAGTTTATAAAAAAATATTCGCATCAAAAATACTAACAAGCGAACTTAATGATCGAGGGATACTGGACGACGAACATTCAAAAGGCCAACGAATAACAGTGAATAACGAAAAAGTTTTTATTCTTTTTCCGTTGTTTCCTAAATCATACATGTACGTTTTGGGCGATAAGGCTGGCGTGTGCTTTACATAAATCATAAATAAGATGGTTTGATTTTTCAAAAGGTTATCTCACATTTTGTAAAATTTCATTCTTATTGTAATCAAAAGTAACGCCTAATGTCGTCTACCTATAACGCAAATAGAAATGCTGCCATTTATCTAAATAGGCTGTGGAGAAGTTAATATTATATTCATATAACAATTTGATATTGATACTAGTCGTGTCAAAGAATTTTTCACTGTGCTCCAATAGCGTTTAAATTACTGTTAGCTGTTATATTTTATTGATTTATATTTATTTATTTGGTCCACCTACATTTTTTATATAAAAATGAAACATAGTAAACGGAACTTAATCTAAGTGTAACAAACACATACAGGCGGATACAGCATTCAAGATAGAAAAAACGTAATGAACTCCTAAGTGGGCGCTTCAGCAAAATAAACCAAACAATTAAACCAAAATGAAATAAAAGACAATTCCTTAAGATAATAAACACATTTTTAAGATAATCGAAGTTTATTACTTAAAAGAGTCGAATTTTGTTTGTCGAATCAGCGTTAATATCTAGTAGGCCACTGTACTCATTAACCAACTTGCAGAGCCTAGAAACAGGAGAGTTTGATCCAATAATTTGATACACATACTTACATATATCCTCATTGTTACGATCTTACATTGTATATGTGAAGGTGCTAGCCATAAAATCTCTTCTTTTGGAATTACCTGTATATTTTTTCGTGTTTCACGAAACCTCACGGGCCTTTAGTACATTTCTCATTACGACTGTAGGACTCTCAGACTATGCCTTATATTGTCAGTTATGTAATTATTTTCTCGTGTGATATCCCTTCATAAATAATGTACGAAAAACTATTGTTTCTTATATCAAGCTGAATTATAATATAACTTAAATAAAGTTTATAAGCATAAATATAAATGTATGACTAATTTGTTCTCCTATTATTGCACCTATTAACATAAAAATAATCTTGAATCGTTATCAACTCTCAAACATCTATATTAGAGATCGTAGGTAGATTTCGATATACTAATATTAGTGCAATATTTCACTTTTAACGATATCAGTTTAATTGATAACATATCATAGTAAAATACATAATGCTAAAATAATAAGGGCGCTCGTGTTCAATAACCTTTTGTGTTGCTTCTTTATATTGCATGTGCACGATTATTTATTGGTCTCTATTATACGGCGTCACGGGCCATAATTAATAAAGGAAGTTTGTAACAAAGAGCGGGCTCAATTTAATTTGTTCTCGAGGTGATTAATTTCTTGAAAGCGATGTGGTAGCGACGCGTCAACGTAATCTATGTTCGCTTTATGTGAGTCACGCTCTGAAAAACTTATATAGTATACATTATTAATAAAAAAATATCGATTTAGATAATTAATGTCGAGTATGGATATATATTTTAATATAAAAGATTTAAATTATTATTTGAATACAGGCGGAAAATGGAAGACGGGGCACCAGGTCCTTACTGACTACCCTGCTGTGCATGAAGCTCCTAAAAATCTTATTTCTTATTTTGTTATCATCATTTAATTCTCACATTTCGCGAAGTTAGCCACGAGTATGTTATAGTAGGAAATCTGGCTTGTAGTTGAAGGAAATCTGTTTTGGTTTTCTATCAATCAAATGATATTACCGTTATTTAATAATCTAAAGTGTCTGTTATTTAATAATTACTATGTAAATACAATTTTAGATTTTTATTTTCAGTGTTTCGCACATAATCTACACTATATTGTCTTCTATTAAATGCGCACTGGAAAGATTCAGATAAAAGTATTAAGTAAATAATCTATACTTAGAGTACCAGTACACTTATATTTTATATATAATTAAGTTCCTTTTACCTCACTAACTTTCATAAAAATGAATATATATATTAGATAACTAATTATATTGTAAGTTTAAATATTTTATATAATATAGAGCCTAAAATATAGTTTTCAATTTAGTAATATTTATTTAAAAAAAACCTTGCCATAAAAAAAAATACAAAAGATAATAATATTTACAATTTTGTGATACTTTTAAAAAAATACTTTAAAATAATAACGACTGAAGGAAATAGCTTGATAAAGATAAACTTTTCGCAAAAATATAATAGCAAGGACGACGAGGTCACTACTCTACTTTTTCATGTATAGTAAATTGTAGTTAATTACAATGCAAAGCTTTCACATTGTGGACAACCTGAAAACGATTTTCACGTTATTTTGGTACAATGTGCACGTTTAAGCCCAGTTCGGAATTACAAACTTCAATTGTAGAAACGAGCAGGGTTAAAATGTCGTCGGTGTTTTCCTCAATTCTCGAAAAGGCAAACTGCTTTGTTTTTTCTGCCTTTTGCCCAAAGGTGACTTTCTTTGTGTACACCAGTATGTCGAATTATGTATTTTTTATTATTTTTGCAGTATACACTTTTTCCATTAAATTATACATTATTTAAACATTTTTTTACTGTATATAATAAAATTAGTGTACTCTACACTAATATTGACACTCTAATAGAATATTCTTTTATAATTACGCTTATCATATTAATATTTCATTTAAAACTTTTAAGATTTACCTATTTTACCTTGAAGAGATTATTAGAGAATATTGACATTTCTAAAGTCCGCAGATAAAATTACGCTCCAAAATGTATAATTGACAACGAACGAAAATCGAACTAAAATATATTTAGAAGGAACGAGCGGATAAATAAATTAGATGAAGACAATGGAAAGGTTTTCTAATATTATGTATTGAGACATTTAAAGTAATTTTATGTTTTGCATTTTCATTATAAACTAAGTATATGCTTTACATATTAATATTATAAATGAAAAAGAAATAGACAAATTAACATAATCATAAAATACACAGTGTCTTCGTCTTATAGTATATAGATGAAATGGTGAAACTTGTCGGACTTACTTTATAGAACATATAGACTGGATGTCTTTGAAGTATTAAACTTGCATAGTTTGAGACCGTTGCTGGAGCTTGGCGCAGGCAAAATACTGTAAACCGCATCGAGCATCGTCAACTCGAGCGACGAGTTTTATTTGAAAACTTAGCTTTTCACTCCGGTCTTGGTACCTAGTATGCTTTAATAATATAAATATTACACGTTACATTTTTATAAAATTTGTCTCTTAGCACCAAATTCTTGATTACTTTTGTTTTAATGAAAAATAAAATATTTTTAAAATTTATTTCGTCCGTACCTTTTGTTTAAATATTATTATTTCAACGACATTTTTTTAACATCTTCAGTACTTAAAACTAGGTTTATAAGACTCGATAGGCTAAGTGTCTTTATGTATATTCTAAGAGACTCCAATTTTTGTAATCAGTTGTCCTCGCTTAAGTTAGATTTATTATATCTACTACTGTGTACCCAGATTTATTACTAGTAATAATGTACTACTGTGGCCCAGGATATTAAGTGTTTTGATTTAAATGTTGTATAGTATACCTGTCATTAAATATTTAATAGATAGCGGAGTGATAGAGATTTTTCTAATCATTACGCCTCTTGCATTTAGCTTGTACAAGTTAACTATATATGTAAATGAATAGATTTTTCATTCATATTCATTATATGAATGGAAAATCTATTTTTTTGCTATAATTTATAGTTATTTCTGCAACTTGGTTATTTATACAAATTGTGCTTCATTTTGAATTTTAATCGGTGCATTTCATGGAAGAATAACATTTTTCAATCAAAATGTCAAAATATTTTTTTGCCAAAGAGATAATCATATCCATAACTTTAGGGTTGACAGTTTTTTAACAAAATTTAGTTCTATTTGAAAAGCAAAAACCAGATACCTACATCATTTAATTTAAAAAGTACATTTTATATATTTTCCAATAGATCAAGTTAAAAATTTCAATAATTTTTTTATTTAAATTCCATGCAAAATTTTTATGATACTGATATTTAAAATTCAGCCGACGCTTTCGTTACGCCGTGAATCAAAAAGAATTTTGGCGTTCATTACTGCTGAAACTGTGGTCAAATTAAATAATTTTAGTTCGTTGGTCACTTCATTAGCGTTTTGTTTATAGTGTAGTTTGCACTGGTAGTTTTACATTTTATATTTTAAATAAGCTATAATAAAATCATGCGTAAATCGACACAGCATTGTTAAATAAAAAGTCTGTTAGTGAGTATATTACTTTATTGATACAATTGTATCATTTGCCTTGAAATGTTGCATCTAACAGAAGTATATAAACGTTAGCAATGATAATTAAAATACTTTTACGAAACAAAATAAAGACCTAAAGTTCAGCACTTGGTCAATTTGTTCTTTTTTATTTTTTCCTGCTCTTTAATTGCTCTGATTGCGAGAAAGCGAAATAAAACCACATTGCGCGAGGATTTGCAGGCGCTGTTCAAACTCAGACGAACTTTGATTTAGTATCTATTGTTAATTCACTGTTAATAAAAACTTAAACCAGTATCTTTATCTGACATTCTGAAAATAAAAATGATTATATTTATATATTATCTATTCTTATATAGATCATGAATACATTATTTACGTGTGTAAGAACAATTTTCATTATAAAAATATTGTTAGTATAATGATCAACTATATAATGAGCGTTGGCGTTTTATAGAGATTGCTTTAAATTTAGAATAAGGTGGTAAATATAACATTTTAAAAAAGTTCAAATTAAAGAATGAAGAATATATGAAGTAAGTTTTAGCAGAAAGAAAAGAATCGCTAAGTATGTTAGTCGAAAAGCAAAGTAAATAAAATTGAATTAGATAAATTATTAATTTCAAGTATTACTTATATTAATCGTATGAAACATTTGCTTTTAATTATAATGAAAGCTAACTAACAATTCAAGTATATAAAGTCAATAGTCATAATACAATTCATATAATACTAATAACTAGATTGCAAAATGCATGAGAAAAAATTATATTTTGATGTATAGAAGTTAAATAATAGAATTTCTATAATTGAACGATTACGTGATTTTAAGTTACAACAAGTTACTTAGATATAAAAACAGATTTACTCCTATTAAAAATTATGAAATATGTTCCAATACCTAAAGCAATAAAAGTCGCGGCACTGCTTGAATGGTTCGAAGGGGATGACGGGGTGACAGCCCACCTCCCCACAATGGAACTGGATTTACCACGATGCAATGAGCCGACCAACCATTTAACGAGACGTGCCCGACCTTCATTTTGCATGTTATTAAACTGAAAAAAATAAAAAGAGAACTTTGGCAGAAATTATCATGAAAAAGGAGCTTCTAAAATACTCTCTTTTTATTAATGCAGCCAGTTTCAAGCGCTGCAACTTTTTAACATTAATAAAGGCGGTGGAAATTATTAATTATTTTGTCGGAATAAGCTATTATTTTTTTATGTTCACCTTTTTGGTTGAAAATGAGTTGTTAGGTACTCAACAATTTTTTTTTTTTAAATAAAGTGATATAATATAATTTATTTAGAAGGCTTAACTAAAATTTACATAATAGATAAATGCTTTGTTTGATTTTGTACGTGTTTATTTCGTAATGTTATGTTTAAAAATTAGAATCCATCCACCTTTAAATAGAGATTTTAATTAACGAAGTAACGTATCGGTTCGACTTCAGTTCATGTTGCCGAAATAAAATACGTACATTACCAGAAAGTAATTAAAAACATCAAAGTAATTTTTTGCTCACGAACATTTGACGCGGCATTCGAAGAATCAAATAAAACAGAAAAACTACTGATATACTTAAAACGTATGACTATGAAGGTATAAAATACGTACATTAATGGAAAAGGCAGACGTTCAAAGAGACTTCTGGTATAATAACATTTTTTATTAAATATATTAAAAATAAAAAATAGAAATATATTAATAATCTGCTATATAGTTTAGCTTGGAACATACTAATGTCGCATAATGTCGTCGCGTCCAAATGAAAGCTCGTAAGCTTACTGTCAGTCCGTGTTGTGGAATTAATCAGTGACCGCCCTCGCTATCTTTTGTCCTTCGATCCGAGTTCGTGGCTGTGGTTCTTTGTAAAACCTCTATTTGTCTTTCCCGCTGTAACTGGAACAAATGTTTTATCTTCTTACATTTGAACAACGTTGCACTGACCGTAAATTGAGAATGTAGCTATTGATTTGTTAGAGATATCTAAAACGTTTAACCTTCAAATTATTGTAAATGTTATACGACAATATTTTTTGTGCACAATGGCAACAAGGTTCAATGTAAGATAAAAAATACTATTACGATATGGACTTCGCTAAGGTTGATGTTACTATAACCATTATGATAGCATTTCTCATAGTAATATGTGTTGAATAAAGTAGATTATATGTAGTATATATGACATTAAGACACTACACAAATTAAAGCTGACCCGGCGAACTCTGTACGTATAGAAATAAAATTAAATACGCAAAGACATTTTCTAGGAATAAATGGATAAACATGCCATTTTCATGACAGGACAGGCAATGCACAGGATATTGTAGACAGTTAAAATCAAATAGTAAGTCCGTTGGAAACATCGGTATACGCGGAATCGAGATCACCTCTTCTTTGTATTTTTCCTTGATGATTGATAACCGATCCTAATTTTGATTGTAAATTGTGAGCTGAACTTCAGGAATCCTACTGAATTCAAAATCTTCGTTTGATGCTGACTACGATATCTTGCTTTATAACGGTGTCAAGGGAAAATGAAAAGTGCTATCCCAGGACCCGGTGTCATTTCCCTAATCCTTACAGATGTGTGAAAATGAATGACATATTTATTGTCCAATACTTGGGCATTCTGAAATTTTCTTATAAAGATAATAAATATCAATTGAAATATTTATCTAAATATGAAACGACCGGCCAACCTACTGATTGCAAAAAATATAAATCATTAAATGCGGCCTAATGTTACGAATGCTAACTCTTTTAATATTACATAGTCTAAGCTATTTGTTTTTTTACTATTTTCCTTGTAATTTCTTTATGTTTTATAACCTTTTAAATCTTCCTTGGACTTCTGAAATGGATATTATGAAACCAAATCGGCCCAGCCGTTCTCGAGTTTATATTAAGTATTTAATTTTTAAATATATATATACTAAAAGAAACCATTTTTGTACTTTTATAACTTAAAAGAGCCTAAGGTATTGTAATATTTATTATTATTGACACACTAGGGATTTTATATAATTAGGTAAATAGGGGCCAATGTAATACAATTTGGCATGCTACCCTTCTCTGTAATTTGGAGATAGTAATCGTCGTAGATGGAAGTCGAGTTCTTGTGATTTAGTACAGTTGTCTCTTGACTTAACGAGGGAACTTTTTCTGTCTCTGAGCACATAAAAATAAATTAAGTGAATTATACTGTTAACTTATAGTCTATATGAATGCTATGACATTGATAAGCTTGCTTACTTAATTATTATTAATTCAAACCGGGTTTAAAACCTTGCTATATGTGAAATATTGTAAATAGTTTGTCAGAAATATATATTTTAAATACAAACTTATAATATATATTGATATTTTAAAAGAATATTTTATATTTGCATAGATATCTTTTAAAAACATATATAAAAATGAAAAGCATGCTCTCAGCTCACTACTCAGCATTTGACGCGATAAAAGTAAAGTAAAAAATATTAGGTCGGAAAAACTATTTATTTTAACGATAGTTCCAAATGGCTATTACGTATTTCAACTTGTGTTCGTAGCCCGCTGAAATTGGGTGCGACATGTTTAAGTGCTGTATAAAAAGCTTGTCAGGTCAGTAACTCAGTTAAAGTTGGTTTAAAGTATATAGTGCGGCTGCCTTTCTCGTTTTCAATTCTAGATATAGATTATCTTTTTGATAAAGATATAGATTAATAAATGTTAAATTTATTTATAAAGCTTTTTTGTAAATTCAATAATTTTGTATTACAGTACCTAGTAGTATTGCTAACACAATGTCTTACTAACTGAATAATTGGCGTAGAACTAAATTTTATCATGTTTGTTTATTAGGGAAGGACAGGTAAAGGACACTAAGAGATAATTTCTCGAAATTATTACGAACATTATTATATAAATATTACTATACTAGGCACATCAAATACAGGTATCGTATATCTATTTTGAAAGTACACGTTATTAGTACTATCTATCTATCTATGCTATAATAAAACAGAAAAAAATGTCGTTAGTGTCTATACATTTAACATTTACAAAAAAAAATGATTTAGAGGGATGAAAAAACAGTAATAGAATATATATCTATAATTATTAGCATATTGTCTGTCTGTTTGTTCGTGCTGGACGGATTTAAATAAAAGTGTTTTTGTTGTATGGTTTTAACGCCAGGGCAGGACATATGGTATAAATGTTTTCGAAGAATAGAACATCTGATGTAGAACCAAAATAGATCAGTTAAACTTTACGAAATAAGGAAATGGAACCTAAACAAAATTGCTCAGCGTGACGAAGTTTATCTGTTGACATATAAATATTAAAGGTTCAGGAGAATCTGAAATATCTGACAAAGAACCATTAAACCCAGCTCAACAATAACGAAATAGTGCCTTAGCAAAAACTGGTCTACGTGATAGCCATTTTCCTTTGACGTACAAAAGAATTAAAGATTTGGAACATCTGATGAACAAGCATAATATACCAGATTAACTATAAGAAATAAGTAAATGCCACATTAGTAAAAGCTGTTAGAAGTGATGGACAATTTTATTTGAAAAATAATATTGTCAACTGAGTCTCACTCTAAACGCTATGGTTGTGGGATCGATAGCCACTCGATGGAATTGCTAAATTTGATTTCGGGCGAAGCGTTGAGTTACAGCATTCAATACGCAACGTTTCAAATGTTGGTAGAAAACGGAGAACAGAATGTAATTATTTAGAGACAGAGGATGTCTCTAAATAACAACTAATCTGAAAATCTTAGACACAAGAAATTTACCATCTTAAGAGTCATGAAGTGTATTCAAACGGAGTTGCGGGCATCAACTTGTGTTCGTAGTAATGTAGGCTATTCTTTACAGTTAAGATAAAAGTAATATTTTAATTGAAAGCCATACAAACACAGGTAGGCTGCATTGGTTAGAAATACAAAACAATCAAGTTTTGAATTTGGTATCATATAAACTAATGTGAAATACTTTAAGCAATGGTTATTGCTTGTTGTCACTTTGATACCAATTTGGTCTGAAAAAATGTTCTTAGTCACACTATATTTATATAAATTTAAAATCTCATAATCATGAGAAATTGTTGATGACAAAATCCTTGTTATTCTTCTTGAATTGCTCAAAAATTTTAAGAATTTAGAGTAAAATAATTCATAATTTAATTTAAATTATTTTTTTATTCAATATGTAACATTTTTTTTTATTGTATGTATGTCTATTTTAACAGATATTGTGAAATAATGATGCAGATATAACCTCCTATTGTCTTGTACAACTCTCATCCAATTAAAATCTGTCAATCGTCCGATTTCATCCACTTATCTTTTTGGTGGGCGCCCTCTACCTTGTGCGGTCTCCACTCTAGAGTTTCAAAAGTCAGCCCATTCTAGTTTTATGTACTTATGTCGTTTATCTTTTATTTTTGGCATTCAATTACGCTAACAATTATTTTAGTATAAATTAACTAAATTCATAAATTATAAGGTATTATATATATTATGATATGTACATATGTAGTCACATTTAATATTTTTTACTTTCGCTCTATGTAATAAGCTGTAATTTCATTCGCTAATTTCATACTTTTATTATAAGAATAAGATAAAAAAAATAATTTTATCATATTTTTTATAAATGCAATATTAGCTTATTACCATGGGATCAACGAAATGTAAATCTTTGGAAACGTTATCTGTTACTACAAAAACTGCACTATGAAACTTTTGTTCCGTAGTAAAAGCCGATAAAGTTTGTAAGTCCTGTCAGGTACAAAAATTGTACTCGGTTGGAACGAACTAGACAGTGATTCTGCTAAATTCAATCTGGGGAACTTTTCTTGGCGTATTCCGAACAAGTTAGACTCTTGATTTAGACGGTGAACAAGCCTTAATTAGACGTGAGTTATAATTAAGGAATACATTGTTTAATGTGTAAGAAATTAAATGACTTGTTAATTAATATTCTCTGTTGTTACATTCAACTAATATAAAAACGCTATTCTGTAGCGCCTAACAAAATATATATTGCAATACATTGTTACCGCAAACATACAATAGTTATAAAAATGTTGATATTTTTTGCTCTCTCAATAAAGCTTAGTTAATATAAATCAAAACAAAAATTTTCGAAACGCCACTTTAAAAATATATTCGCTCTATTATATTCTTTTATCTTTTTGCAAGGAATTTAAAAAGAAAAGAATGAATATCTAGTTTAAATAAAAAATGTAAACGTACAAAACACGAACTCGCATCACGTATAAGAATTGATGTGATTTGAATTGTGTTTAATAACTATTTTACCTTAGATATATATATTTAAAATGATATTTTATGCATATATATTATATCATCATGGTTCAAATGTGTTTATAAAACTTACAGAAATAAGTTTTATCTAATATTTAGTTTAAATGAATATATTCGTTACGAGCTGCACCTCTTATCTACTCATTCACATAAGGTTTTTGGGAAGCCCAAAATTACTAGTGGAAATCCATAATGACCGTTACACATAGCTGTCTGCAGTCACTTAGAAAATGGAAATGGCACATTTTACAAAGAACAATGTTTATGTGCATTTGTGTTTTAAAATGTCTGTATATGAAGTTGGCATTGTGTGTTACTACAAACTCTTATTGTATTTAAAATAATTATAGTTGTATGTTTAATTTTGTAGTGTCAAAAAATGTAACGTGTTACAAGTGGTCAGCGCGAACCTGGAGCTGTTCATTAAAAATAGACTAGCTGGGCGGCTACCTTTCAGCGATTGTGAGCAACGCTTGCCCTTATGAATGTTGCATGACATTGTTTGCATTCATATCGGACAGACGGTCGTCGGCCCTGATATCCGTTTAATATGATAATCCGCATGCAAACAAGCGGCAGATTGCCCGGCTTAATTATTTATGCGCCCCGCCCTGCGGTTGATGGCTTCACTTGTCAGAGAGGCTTGACTTTTATTGAACCCTAGAGTTTTGGGTTGACAGGTGAGTACGAAGTTTTCACAAATAAAACCGCGAATAAATCATGTACAACGTTTTCCTGGCTAAAGCCCTTATATGTAACTGACCGAGTGACCGCCCACATTCAAGGATTAACTTTGCATTAATTATTACGGGAGCTGGTTTTAAGTAAGCAAATGTGGCTTTGAAACACATTGCTCAGAATTTACGACTGGTGACTGGATTTCCTAACTGTTTATTTTACGTGCTAGATTATGTTTGATAAAATACAGTAATACTTACATTTAAACGAAAACGCAACTACGCTTTATTTGTAACGAAAGGAAAATTACAGATTTAAGCTTTGATTTAAGATAATAACTAAGAAAGTTTAAGATGAAATTAATCTATATGAGAAATCCGTGGTGGACGCCACAGCTTAGACGGATGGTAATCAATTTTGAAGTAATTGAATCTGGTCAGGCGGATGCATTATCCCAGATCCCGTTTAGTCGGTAGGGACGTCTTAATGAAATAATGTTCGGTGTAATTTGATTGTCCGTCTGCAGTGTTGCCTCGACTCATGGATATTGATCGCACATTATGCGTCTGGCGACGTTATGATATCGGTGCTATATTAAATTTTTGCATATTAAGTTGAATGTTTATTCATATAAAACGTTACATAGCTTTTCGCGTGCAGTATTCAATGTAAATACCCAAGAACAACTGTCATATTAAATTGTAAATTCAAATAATTATTTGTGTTAAAATTAGACAAGCGAGAAAAAAATAGTCCAAATTTTTTTTTAAGATTCTATTATTTCTTCTTGAAGCAACGTAGAAAGCTGAGATTCTTTTAAATTTATCTATAAAATACTAAAATGGTGGCTTTAGAAACTTCCTCCGCTATGGTTCACCACTTTGGTTTATATACTGAATATATTACTGCATACACCTCGGAGCTTTTTTAGACGCGAAGGTTTCATATATTTCGAACTAAGAATCTAAAAAAATTAACGAATAAGCTCTTTGGTGTAAAAATATAACCAGGTACAATCGGTAGGGCGCAGTGTGACTTTATATGTGGTGGTTGTGAGTTCGATTCTCACTTTGGGAATTATTATATATTTTATTTCATTTTCTTTTTTTTTTTCGCTATTATATAATTTGCATTGCTCGTAAAAAGTTAGATAATATAGTATTTTTAATTTTTATATTTTATTAATAAATAAATATGCAATAAGTTGATTACAGTAATTAAATTAACGGATTCGATTTCTTTAGCGAAATTAATTATGTGACTCGTTTCCGCATTACACTATACCACGTGCAGTCTTGATTAATATTGATATTCACGGAACGAAATAGGTCGCTGCTCATATGGTTCAGCTACGAGTAGGTTATAATCATTTAGTAATATGTGTAATTTGACATTGTCCTTAATTTCATAATACTGCAACTCGTAAATAAGTTGTATGGATTTAAATATTGATTTTATACTATAATTAAAACTAGTGGGTTGACGTATGCGATATGTCACTCTATACAAAACTGTTTGTCACACAGATAATAGAATTTAAATTTTTTTCATAAATGTGAAAATATATTTATCATAATACTACATTTATATTTTATCATAATAGTGCATTAAAAATCTATTTTTAATGCACAATTATGATAAAATATTGGCTTCCTGCATTTTTTATCCGTATTATTATCATTATATATGCAAACATACTTCTGCGTCCGCATTATTTTCGCCAAAAGTAGTCAGAATTTATATTTCTCAGAAAAGCTCAAAGCTTTTAAAGACAATATATTCAGTCAAAACGCAATGCACGGTATTTATGACCTGATATATTATCAGAGAAGACTACTTCTCTTCTCTCTATTACTAAATAGGTTAAGGCATTAAGCGCATATTTGCATATATAATATAAGTATAGTTAAAGAACGAAATTCCGTTATTTCTAACTAATACCTAGTTTTTGAATTAACGTAAATTTTATTTAATGTCTTTTTTATGATCTCTACTTCCAAACTATAGCAAAGAAAATATTGCATGATTTCAATGAAACGTCTGCATTTCTAAGTGAACGTGGTTCTTTAGATAATTTTATTACATTTAAGTACAATTATTTAAATACACATGCCTCTATTATGTATACATTGCACACATCAATATTTATTTAACTTTAAGAACTATTTAAGTAACATTTAAACAAACATTAAACTCTTTAGCTTAGCTAAAAGATATAAAATAATTTCGAGCTTAAATTTTCGCAAGTAGTTAATTTAGAAGCATATGATGAATATATTAAAAACTTTTACGGTTGAGCTTAAAAACGACTTTCTTGTATGAGCTGATGCTGTAGGTGAAATTGTTAAAGCACTGTATGACTACGCCATTAATGAAAAAAGTTATCATAATAAATGTATACGCATAAAAGTAACGTAATTTTTCGTAAATCTAACATCTAAGTAGTTTTAAAATTTAATATTGCGCTCTATATAAATAAAAAAGGACGTCGTGGCTCATGAGACAAACCCGGTTAATCTTGATGATTCTGGGATCAAATCTCACACTATGGAAAATATTTACACTGTTAATAACAGCCGTTACATCATAAAAAGAAGAAATACAATATTCGAAAATGAAGAAATACAATATTCGTAACTTACCATTTCTTATATAATAATTTTATTTAGCTTCACACTTTTTCGTACATTTCAGTGTAGGCAGACAGAATATAGTGATAAAAGTTTCCTCCATTCGCTTTAATGATTATTCTTTCAAACGAATTAAGACCTAGTACATATATATTATCTATAATACATTATATTACTAGTAATATTAAGGTGTAGCCTGAAAATGATGTGTTTATAACCGCATTAAGCTTAAATTTTTTTACCTAACGTAAAAAAGGAGAACAGACAATTCATAATTTGTTGTAAAAATCTCTCTACAGAGATGCTAACAACAAATATAAGTTGTAATAAGCGTATAAGGCGGGTTCAAATCCCGCTGCGTTCAAATTTTTATACGTTTTCTAAATATGTCTTTTTCATTTTCCTTAGTGTGGGAATAACACTATCAAAAATGTTAACAAAATATATAATTCATAATTTAATTCTCTATAAGACGTTATTGGTACTAAGCAATAATTTTGTATATTATTTTACAGCTTTTGTAAGATCAAAGCTTTTGTTTACTAAGGGCAGCACGTGCCTAATAGCATATGCTAATGAGGATATACCGGAAAGAAACAAGATTGTCAGGTTACAATATTACAAGCGAGTCCACTTTCATTTTTTTAACTTCCAACTCGCTATTGTTATGGAAGAATCCAACAGTTTCTAAATATTGCCCAACATGTAGTAGGTATGTTATGGATACATTTACATACATACAAATATTTATGCACTGTATGGATAGTATTTTATAATCGTTCCCAACTTTATCAAAATATGAAGAAAAAAATAAAGAACCTTTGTTACTTAATTTTACTCAATAATTTTGAACAGACGGTTGTATTATTGTTAACTTGCGATCTGAACTCATGACCTTCGTAGAAAGTGTGAAGTTCGAATTTTTTATGAACGACGTTTACAGATGGAAAAGAAATCTATTACATAAATGTTAAATATAAATATTTAAAGTATTAAACAAGTGATAATTAATTTTAGGTAAGTGTATAAAAAAAATATTTACAAACCAAACAGAATGTTTACTATTTTACACATAGTTTAAAAACTTCTTATTGGGGTCCATACATAAAAATCTTGGTTATTATTGAATATTTTTATAGTTACACCATTAGGTAGTTTATATACCTTCACAAAGTTTAAATGTGAATAACATTTAATAAATAATATAAATTAATCAAAAAAACAAACTTCTCTCAATCTTAGAATCAGTTATGAACTGAAGTTCCACACATGAGTTTGGAATCGAACATTTTTATTTACTCTAGAAGCCTACAGCCTTTAGTAGGTACTGGTAAAGTTTAAGTACGTGGGAAACAAATATTCCTTACGATCAGACTTTTAAGGTAAACAAGTACTTCAACTTACAAACGCACTGTCCAGGTATAGGCTTAGAGTCAAACTTGAGTCGCAAGTCCCAAACACAGATCCATCTGCTTGGCGTTCATCTCTGTACAACGCTATGAACTCTGCACATTTAAACTGAACTTGAACATATGAAAAGCTACGACAATTTCGTCTAATCTTCGCATTGAATTTAATTAATTGTTGTATCACATGTCGCAAATATCATTATCTTATATCCGGACCGGAGCACTCTTAAACTCTTTTTAATGTTTGTTTTCTACTAAAAAAAATACAAAAAGAAAAAATTACGCCGAATGTGAATTAGAATGAAAGTTATCTGCGGAACCTACCGCAATGCGTGATATAACAGTATCCGTGTTTGTAAACTAGTGGGAGGCGCCGGCGCCGCGCGGCCTTGGTGAAAGTATATTTAATATCTCGGGTTTCACCTACTACCGTGATCCTACTTTTAACCTATAGCTAACCTTTTGTTTTGTTTACGCGGTGAGTTCCGGACATTTTCCTTTCATTATTATTGTATTCTATTTTTACTATTAAATGTTGCTGAAGTATATTCTATACCTTCCTACCTCCTATTATATACCTTCTAATTTCGCAATATGTGGATTTTTTGTTTGTGTGTAATTTTTTAATTGAACATGATTTCAAAGTAATACGTACAATGTGCAAAATAAGCATTTTATCACTAAATGATTTATTACATAGTGAAAAAAATACTTTTATATGAAGATTATAAAAATTCTTTAAAAATAACCTAAAAACCTAAGAAAGCACGATTTACGACGAAATCTAAAAATATGTGCACTATCCACATACAACATTATATAGCTGCTAACTTTAGGTTAACTAAAGCGGCATAAATTCTCATTCTTCTAAAAATGTTAGGTTAAAAGCTCTGTTAATACTTCCTACATGTAGTGACTTACTTTACTCAGCTACTAGCAAAATATAACTTATATTTTTGCTTCTAGTAAACGGGTGACTATAAGTAGAAAGTTGGTGCTATTTAGCTATTATGCCATTTAGGACACAAAACAACTAGTAAATTATGCTTGCACTACGGTATTGTTCAACATAATACTTAAAATTTAAAACCATTAATATTTCGATTTTTTCTTCACTTAGGCAAACAGTAAAAAGGGAGTACTAAATGGTGACTGTAAGTAGTCATTTATAAATTATCGATCTATGGCTTTATAATTTAATAACATTTTTGGTTTTCGAGACTTTAAGACATTTTGTAATTAAATTATTTTAACCGGATTAATCGAACATATAGTTGGTAATCGAATATACATCTTAGATAAGCCGACGTTTCGAACATTCTACAGTAGTCCGTGGTCAAAGGTTGGTCAGTCTAACTAAGAAGGTGGCATTCGACTGTCAGAATGAGCTGACTGTATCTTACTCTCAGATGTGATAGAGACTTCAAAGGCTTTAGGATTGGATCCCAAGTGGTAGAAAGTCCAATCGTCTTCTCTATTGAAATTAGGATAAGGCTATTGAAATTCAAAAACATTATTTTTATCCAGTTAAAATAGTTTCATTTCAAAATAGTTTTATAATTTTATCACACAATTTACTTTTAAGTTGACTCTATCGGCAATATCGGAGAAATCAGTTCAGGCCTAATTACGCTTGAACTGATTTTTATTATGTAATAATATAATCCAGTTTATAGTATACATAGAAATAAGTAAAATAAATCATAAAATATCCATGTTCTTATAATAGAAATAAAACGCCTTTAAAGAAATCGTAAAGGCAAGTGGCTAACAAAAGATTAGACGGCGCAGTATGAGAGTTAAGTCGAGCGATTTCGAGAGTTACGTAATGAAAGAAAGTACTCAACCAAATCATGATACAAAGTAATACGTAGGAAGGTTTTTGTTTAACAAGTTTATATTATGTAAAGAGTTTCGTTTTAATATAATATAAATGAAAGACACAGTTGAAATTCCTGCTATATTGAAATCGATCGCTTGTACTTTTTTTATGTATTATTTCATGTGTTTTATTATGTCAAATTCCGAAGTCTTCAGCGCCTTTAAGAAGTAAGGTATTTTGAGTGAAAATATCTTTATTTAAATCTTTACTGATTAATATTGGATGTAGATTTTACTTTATTTTACTTTTATTAGTTTAATAGAAATAAATAGAAGCTTATTAATGTATTTAAAATATGAAAAGCTCAACGAAAGATTTTATCAAAAAATCAACAAAAGGGGTCGGTTTTAATATAAATAAAAGCCTAATAAGTAAATCCATAAGTAAAAATCTAAGAAAAACTCTGTAAACACCGGACATTGATGTATTCTAACTGCTAGTAATTATATTACTAGAGTAATCTATCTTCAAAGTTGCCGCACCGGTATTCAAAGTACCTACTTAGTAAGGTTTGAAAAATATTACTAGAAAATGTTGTTTTTTTTTGGATAATATACTTTTAACTTCTTGACTATTTATTGGTCTTTATTATTGATTGTTAAAGTAATTTAACTAGAATTGGTGAAATGTAGTGAAAAGACGTAGAAAAATATTATTTTTTATCGCGTTCAAGAGATGAAGTAAAAATGCAATTGACTGTCACTGTTTAATGTCACGTTAATATGTAATTGGAGGAGAGGATTAATATGTAAAGCAATCCAAGGAAGCAAAAATTCGCATATTCCTGCATACTAATGCTTTTTCTGATATTAGATCTTATATCTATCTTATATCTAGATATCTTGCGGTATTAGATCAAATCTTTGAACAAGCACTGGTGTTGCTGCAAAGTTCTTAATAGAAAATGTTAATATATAATCTATAATCTATATAATCTGTACTTAAAAACATATTTCGAAAACGTATAGAATATATGGATTGGAATCGTCCAAGCGCTCTGACCGCTAAGCCATGCGTTCTACATCCAAATACGTCGAAATTCTTATACGTATTACATCATAATTTTATTTGTTAGGAATCTTTGTAGAGAGATTTTACAAATTTCTGCTACCCAAAGATTTTTCTAGGAACAAACGTTTGGCAACAGAGAATCCTATTTAATAAATATTTTTAATTTAAATTAAATTAGGCGTTAAAATTTTTATAAGTTTTCTAAATATGTTTTATAATTTCCTAATTAACACTTTAAAAAATGTTAAAAATCTAAACTTATTTTTAGGTAAAGGCGGTGGAGGGTGGCGGGCGGCAGCGAGATGAGCGCGCCGCTGTCCGCGGCCGAGGCGCTCTCCTCTTTGCTATGGCAGCCCTACGACTGCCGCTCGCCGCCTTTCTCGCGCTCGCGGACCGATGGCGCTCTCGCGAGCGTGTTCTTTGTGGAGGCGGGTGCGGCGGGGGGCGAAGCGCACACGCTCCAGTCGCCGAACGGCGGTCGTCATGCGCGCGCGTCGTACCGCGCTACCTCCCCTCGCCACGAGATGCGGCTGCCCGTGCCGGCGCCCGCTCCCCTGCGCAAGTCGGACTCGGTCTCAGTGCGCGTTCCCGGCGAGCCGAGCCGATCGGATGTGTGTAATGTGAACATAGTGCAGGTGCGAGACGCGCCACCCGACCCCGACGTGACCAGTGTCGTGCACCCGGAAAGAGAGAGGAGTGTAGCGACTGCGGAGTGCCAGACCGAGGAGCCGGCGCGGCGGCGGCGGCCCCGGCGTGCGCGGGCGCCGCGCGCTCCCGACGTGCTGGAGAGCGTGCCGCCGCCGCCCTACAGCACGCTGCCTCCGCCGGTGCACCCTCTGCCCGTGCCGGTGCCGGTGCAGGTCGCAGTGGCCGTGCCCCCGCCGCCTGCGCCCATCGTCTCCCCGCACCCTCCGGCGCATCGCTTTCCATTTCAACCTATACCTCTCAGGTACTTGTACTTTAAAAATACATGTACTATTCTTTCTTTATCTACTTTAATTTAGTATGTGATTAAGAAAGTTGGGTCATTAACGCCTATACAAAATGGTCACTTATCTTTCTCTAAATTACGCCTACACAAAACAAAAGGATGCCTTAAGTAGACACAATAACAATAGGGTATAAATGTTTTGCCATTTAAGGAGCGGTTTACAGTACCTAAGTAGAATGCTGTAGTTTCTTTAGTCACTCATGTTAACTCAAAAGGATTCACATAAAAGAGACTTTGCCTTACACATGCATTTATTTATTATAGAATCAATAAGATAATTAATAATCAATAAGTAAATATAAATAATAATTGTAGCTAGTAACAATCAATACGATACTCACAAAGTATAATTAACAAGACTTATTTGGGTATGAACGCTCGTTGAAATCTTTTACTTTCCAAAATATTTTTTGTCTCTACATACACAAAGAAATGACAAATGTCAATATATTTTAATTTAAATATATTTATTCGTATTAATTTCGTAATATCATGATATAAATGATGTGCGTCATACGTCAGTCAGATATTATATTTGCAAAACAAAATGTTACACTAACGAACTTGGGTCACATTATGCATTCAAGTAGCAAACAGAAAGTCACGGCGAAAACGGGAGCAAAATCCGTGCCGACCTTGGATATGAAAGCTGCCAAATACTTTTCCATTCAAAATGTGTTCGACGTAATTTGTGAAATGTATGCAAATGACTACTCCTTATAATCCCTGCTTCAAAGTAACATTGGTAGTAGGTAACTCAAAAATTAAAATAATACATATTAATTATAAATTAATATAAAGTACATAGGCATGTACTTGATTATTAGGTATGCATTTAAAAATTTATAGGATTTATTTCTAAAGCCTGGGCGTTTATCACTAAATTTCATCTTAGCTAAACAAAGACTGCTTATAGAATAGAGTACAAAGATTATATAACATATACGTTATATAATTAATATTTATTTATTTCGACTACCAATCAAGCCTACTATTTTTAAAAGTACGATAAGTACGAAAAACGGTTATATTGACAATAAAAAAATTAACTAGTATATTACGTTTGACATTTATTTTATCAATCGATTCTTCAGTTAGCTTGCGGTAGAGACTTAATGAAGGCGACCTTGCAATGTATTATTGTCTAATATATTTACAAAACAAGGCCATTCACCAGATGCTCCTTTTAAAATTATTGAACTACATTTTGTACATAATAATTTAAATATTTAAAATGCCCATATACCATAATCCCCCATCTTTTGTTCTAATAAAGTATTTTGTGACGATCGACATTCAGAAGTAACCACGGAAATAATATTTGAAAAGCTATAATATTTTAAAATCGCATATTTATTCTTTTAGAGAAAGTTGAAGGGTGTAATGCTGCATTTAAAAGTTTATTTAACAATTTTTCATAAAAAAAATTGTTTGTATCGATAATATAAATATAATGCACATAATGAAACTGGTTTAGTGCGGTGATAATGAAGTGAACGGTTGTGGTCGAGACTGGTTTCCGACCACATGGTGTAAAGCGACTGTTTAGAAGCTATGAGTAGTAAGGTTTTGTTATTTTTGAACTCAAAAGACTTAGCTAGGTTTAATAATTTTGTCCCTATTTAAGCAAAAGGTACACGATATAGGGGTTCTATAACGTTCTTTGTTATTGTAGCCTAGATTCTATGACCCGCCAGTATGTAGGCGAATATTAAACGAATATTCGTTCGTAAACGAATATGATTCCATAATACCGCACACCGTGGCTTACATTATATATGTAATAAGCAATTTAATATAATATAACATAAGTAAAATATTTTACCTACTATAGTTTGTCATTTATTTTTAAATCTTTACGTTTTTTCCCGCATAGTATTAGGCAGAGAGAACTTAGTGTCAAGACACTCCTTTCACTTTCAGCCCAAATTCGAGATATTGCGTCTTGGCGAAACTGAAAAGCCGCACTTTGTCTTGTTACCAGAGCGGAGAAATGTAAATAATTTAAATATAATCATTCCCCCGAATGGGAATCGAACCTAACTACCTACACCACAATGGCACTTCACAGATATTAAAGTAAAAATAGGTGCAAATTAAAAGTTTTAATCATTGATCTAAATATGTGCGTGTGAAATTGCGACATTATGCATGTTTAAGTTTTTACACTCAACTTCGAGCCTCGAGTACACGTGGAAAGTAGCGCGACCTTTTTCCTCGACTTACTTCAGCATATGTCAGGCTTCCAACGAACTTAATTTACACGGCTAAGGCTTATGTCTTAAATATATAAACAATGGCTTAAATTTTATATGAATACTCTAAAATCTGTTAATATTCGTCAATAATTAATTTTTGATTAATATAAAATGTATGGAATTTTAAATATTCATATTTATATATTAATAAAAGTTTCAAAATATATATGTTACAGCCAATGTAATATATCTGGATATTCTGTATCGCAAATATATACTTATATTATTATAATAATTCTTCTGAATTTAAATATATGGTGTAATAATATCTTTATTTGAATTAAAAGAACTTATCACTAGATACTCTCTGCCTACTCTGGAAAATGGCAAACCTTTCCTAAAACTCTCGAAAATCTTATATATTCTATAGACACAAAGATATGGCTGCCTACTTACGATATAGTATTAGATTGTGTATAGAAAACAGTGTGCCTCTTCGATGTTCCACAAATCATGATGTCCGTGTAGGTCGGTCTTGTGACACAGAAATTATGAACAAGTATGTATGTATACGACATTTATACCGTATGTGATAGATGTAGTTAAAGTTTATAAATCTTTATAGTTCTTAAAACATATTAATACTTAAAAATATAATAAAATAACACTTTATCTTAGCTTAGCAAAACGGGGCCTTGTAATACTTTCTCTATTTCTATCCACTTGAAAGTTTTTTTTAAAATTCTCCGTAGACTTAAACTCTCAGCCCTCGTATTCAGTCAAATATGCACCACGCCGCTTTTAATGAATATAAAAATTAACGCATTAAGTTACTAATTATGTAGTACATAATGAACTATAACACCTTATCGCGGGTATATTTGTAATTATATTGTTATTTGACTACAAATTGTTAAATTTAAAATAATGAAACAATACGTGAGCACCAAAAATGGTAATAATAATGAGTATTTAGTGTTGCAAGAAACGCTGGCCCAGCACAGTAAACATTTGTAACCTAGAAGCGTTTTGTCGGTCAATATCGTTATTTTACGAAACTTTTGTTGCATATTTGTTATTACACAGATAAAATTTAAGTTAAGTACCCATATTTACTTTTGAAGTATACTAGGTTCTGTTTTTACATCGCAATGTGATAATTACAGTACTATAAATAAAAATAATAAAAATTTGTAGCAAAAGTGATTTATTTAGTTTCTTTACCGGTATTTATATTGACACAGAATTTTACCGAAATATCTCATTATAAAAACCGGATGTGATAATAATATTTTCCTTAACAAGGCAACTTGTTATTTCGTAAACGCGGGTACAAATTTAATTTATCTCCTCTGAAATGGTCCATTAAATTTGATTTCGTCTTTTTGGAGCGCAAATCCCTAGTTTATTTATCGAGATCGTCATTCCATGTGCTTCTATTCCAAGACTCCACACTTCCGTGAATGTTAAACGTACAAATATGCGAGTATATACCTTGCTGCTGTTGGCCCTCTGCCAGCATCCTAATGGCCGGCACTAGCGCCAAAGCCACCAGAAAATCTTCTTTATCGGAAACTAAACTTGTATCTTATATATGGACTTATATTAAATATAGCTTTATAATTTGTTTTACGATTATTGCTTTGTGTATACTGAATAGTCTTTCTATAAGTTAACTTGTTTCATTTAGGTTTGCTTAATTTTAAAATAGAATGTTATAAAGTTGGATGAAGATCATTTATATGTAATTTGTGGGATGTTGAGAAATGTGTCACTTTATTCTTCCTTTTTGTTTCCATTGTCAAAGAGTATGTCTTTGACATATGACGTTCTGTGTGGTAATAAATGTAACCAGAGAAACTTCTATATCTATAGGTAAAAAGTTAAAACTTTTGATCCCTTTTTTCGGAAATACTACGAATAGAGTAGTTTGGAATTTGGCATAGTTAAAGTTAATATAGAGAAGAAGTCCAGAAAACCAATATTTTTCATAATGATGCAATCGAAAGGTATTAAATTAATATGACAGGACCCTATGTTTAGCAAACACAAAGTTGCACACATTTTTAAGGCAACGCATATTTTATGCGTCAACTAATATAAATATTCTTTTACACTATTAAAGTACAAAATAAGTTTCGTAATATTCGCTTATAAAAAAAATACATTCACAGGTTTAATTTTGTAAATAAAATATGTAACATTTTCTTCAGGTGTAAGGCACTAATAATAGATATAATAATGTATATGTATAATATTGATAAGTATATGTAGATAATCTAACCAATTGAAAAAAAAATATTATACAAGACATATTTAGAAAACGTTTAAAAATTTGAACCCGCGCCTCTTGAAAACCGTTCAAGCGCTCTGACCGCTCTGACATTTATTATGTAATATGTAACAGGACTGTTGTTCTCATAAAACATAATATATTTATGTATATGTGCGTTTATTTCCTATATTGCGGTTGAGATAGAACAAGATGGCGCCAGGCTCGTAATTTGAAGCCAATTAGGTACAACTGCACTGATCCTCGGGGCACTGGCAATCCAATTTACTAGCATTGTCTGACTGTCCACGGCACAAACAGCGACTCTTAAAACTACTTCGAAATGCTTTGCCTAATAGCTTGTATTAGGCTTGCTGTATTATCGGACATTCGTGGAATATAATTAACCTTCGGACTTAAAAGTACAATGATTTTTTATTTGCATGCCTAAATTTATATCACACTTCTTGAAATCACAATAATTTAACACTTCATAATAAATATTAAGAAAGTAATGTACAAAAATATATTGGTGTATATCTTTGGGACTCGCTTAATCAATAACAGTATATCAAAGATAAATTATTTTAGTTAAAGTTACAATAATTCATAAAAATATAAATATTTTTTTTATATATTTCACTGGCTGTATAGCTCTTTTCACTGCCGGGAAATAAATTTGCTTAATTTATAAATTCAGAAAGAGTATCAAGTATAAAAGTGTTGTAGTGTAAATCTAGCTTAACGCTTCTTGTGCTTGGAAGCGTTATATTAAGTGAGCATTGCTTATAAAATATTCTCTTTGATAATAGTGTGCGACACGCACGAGAAAATGTTTATTGTCCGCTTTGTAAATATCGTCTTCGTGTCGTTGCCCTAAACATGCGATATCAACATTACTTGGAAACAAAAGGGATAGTTTTCTTAAAAACTTTCATTTGTTTATATTGTATACTTAGGTTAAATGTCAAAATAGCCGTTATGGTGTGTAGGTGTAGGATGCTGGTTATTGATACGGATCTCTTGATTGATTATGCGGATATTCATCCAATTTGAGATAATTAAACGAATATCCTCGTAAAATCAATTATTTTAATAGTCCGATACTTCCCAGAACGTCACTGTGCCTGGAATATAATAGTGAATTAAAACTACAAAAATTGACTCTTTCTTTAATTTACACACGATATATAATCAAGTATTGTTATATGACAATTGTTGTAACAAAAGATAAAATTTCCGTTATCTGTATTAATTACATTAGAGATAACCGCAGATGACAATCTCTGTACAATTCTATATTCCACTAACTGTAAAATTATATTGTGACATTGTTACTAACTGCAAACTAACCGTTATTCACGTTTTAGTTGTTAGCCTTTCTAATGACAGGTATATTTTTGTAATATATTAATTAAAAGCCACGTTGCGTTTTGAACGTATTGTTATACCGTAACGAACAGCGATATATCCATTGCATAATTTCTGACTAGTGAACAGTTAGGTTATATTGTGTAACTTACATACAATAGTTTTGGTATTATTCAGTCAACAAATGCTTGTTACACAATTACATTTAACACTTTCGTTTGTTATCTAAGTCGGTTTAACAAAACCTTCAAGTTCGACGACGATTCCGAGCGGTTACTAAAACTTTAAAGTAGGGTATTAAGAAACTATAACGAAACACATACATACATACTATATACTGACCCCATTTTAGTTTTTTAGTTAAATTCATGAAATTGACAGTTTTGTTAAAAAAAAACAATCAAATTATCATTATGGCGTTGGTTCGTTATTCGTGTAATAATTAATTTTAGAGTAGTCAAAAAGAATCCGGTGACAAGACACTCCGTTCTCCACTTTCCGGCCGAAACCCGAGACATTGTGTGTTGAGTGCGGTACTCATCGCCGCGCTTTGTCTTACCAGAGCGGAGAAATATAAAAATAAATAAATATAATCGTTTCTCTGAGTGGGGTTTTTACTTTCTGTGAACCAATAGTGTTTACATTGAGACGCTGTATAACTGCGCCTCGATGGCCTCTATCTATTAAAATAATAAAAATGTAACTGATCGCTGTCTGTACAATACAAATGATGGAAGATATATGAAAACTAATATTATTGGGGGCATTTATCAATATAATAGAAGCCAAAACAATTATTTTTTATTTTTTTCTGTTTATCTGTTTGTCATAGACGTTTGTGCACGCTTATTTCGCTTAACCGATTTAAATGCAATTTTGAATATATTTTGTTAAATTAAAAAAGTTTGAAATATTTTGTTAACATTTAACGAGAACGCGGGCGGGCGACAACACGCACACATTTACGCAGGCGAATCCGCGAGCGTGTCGCTAGTATTTTAGTATTTTATATATATGTAGAAGGCATAATTGTTAAAATAAGTATATGGGTTAAATTGTATATTTATGCCTTTTAAAAACGTATAGTAAATTAAGTAGTTAATGCAAGTAACTCTAAATTACTAGCAATAATTAAAAATAGTTTTAGTTTTATATATCTATTTAAGTTTCCACAAAAGAAACACGACGAATTATAATTGAATATTTTTTTTGTAATTCCAGCTGACTTTGTGCTAGTTTTTGTGTAATGGTTTTAAAACATGTTTGTTATATTTTAGGGCTTATCTATAGTTACATTGGCTAGCCTTTTTTGTCACGATTTTGAAATTCTTGGAAATATTTTTAAAACTTTTCTTTGTCTCTTGTAATACAATTTATTG
Source organism: Podotricha telesiphe (assembly GCA_038994665.1). Lineage (NCBI taxonomy): Eukaryota > Metazoa > Arthropoda > Insecta > Lepidoptera > Nymphalidae > Podotricha > Podotricha telesiphe. The sequence goes on from JAOYRR010000591.1 coordinate 64,122, forward strand.
TATGAGACAAAATAGCTAAAAAATATTAGCTAATGTTATTTTATATTTACAAATTCTTTAGATTGTTTTTAATATTTTTGTTAAAAAAAGAAATGCCGTATCCTTGTACAATTTTCCTTTAGTTGACAACGTCGAGTGCTTTACCTGCTAAAAAGAATCCGGCTGCTTGATATTTAGATTTGTGACCTCGTTGTGACTATCCGAGCGCGCACTTTGCATTGAAGCTTGTGTACAATCTACTCTATTACTTATAATATATGCCCATAAAGCTTAAATTACTTTGTGTGCACATGTCCAATATGGCTATAACACTCCACCTCGTACCGTTTACATTTGGTCGTGTGCAATTTGTATCTATTATGAAATGTATATTTCGTTTTTGCACTTGCAATTCTAATCAACAATTGTTTGGACATACGTTTGATTTTGCTAGCAAATTTATTTATATAATTTTAAAATCTTAATATATTTGTAATTGTTATAGTCAATCAAATTAGAACCTTTACAACGTGTAAAGGTTTTTGAGATACATGTCTATTTAGTTTTTGCATATTTAATCTAAACATGTTTGCACTGTGCATATGACAATTGACTTACATAGTAATATAATTTTCTCGATATACTTAATAACTTATATACTTAATAACTTATTTTATGATATGATATGTGTATGTGAGCGAATATTACGAAGCTTTAATAATTAAAAAAAATATCAAAGCTTAGTTACTAAATAGAGATCTAAAGAAGTAATTTAGGAAAGTATTTAAAGCGAAAAGAAGAAAAAGGTTACAAACGTAGTAACAGAACATTCAAACGTGAGTGAGTTCGGCATAGACGTATGTGTTTGTATAAAGCATCGCTATTGAGTCGTTGCAAATAAATCGTAAACGGTAGACGTTCGTGCTTCATATATACACGAGCTCAAAAGAGATTACTCTATATCGACTCGATACGGCTTAAATAAAACAAAAATCAGTAAACTTGCAGGTATTATATGAGGTTTTGTAAATATTTGGTTGTTTTTGAGCACATATTCAACGCGTTCCACTAAGATATATTTACCATCGACATTTCATTTATCTCTTTGAATATTAATATCTTATAGGTTTGGTAATTGGAACTTCGACTAGCATAATTAAATATGAGATTGATTAACAATTACAAACTTAAATTGATAATATTTTATTTATTGAGGACGTACATTGTATGTAAAAATTTAATCTACTTAAACTGATAAATGTTGAAAATAACCTTATTCATAGCAATAATAATTTGTATATCAGTTTCTAAACGAATATTTTAATAAAAAAAAATCCTAAACAAAAATATTTGATTTAAGATTTATAAGTAAACATTTTATTTTATTATATATACAGCCGGCAATATATATATATATATATATATATTGCCGCATAGTACGGTGGTCAGAGAGAACCTAGTGTCAAGAAATTCCGCTCCTCATTTTCCGGCTTAATACGAGACATTGCGTGTTAAGTGGAGGTTATGTACATTAGAAATCTTCATTTATGCATAAAAGTGCGGAAATCATTAAATGTGTTAAATCACCTTTATCTATACTTATCTTCAATTAAGACAATTAGCCAAAAGTGCAGCCGATTTATCAGATCATTAATTAGGAAGTTGTCAATGTACCTCTGATGACGGGTCATATTCTGTTACCATGGTCCATGGTCTGTTTCTCAAAAACAAATGACATTAGGGAGTACCAATAATTTTGGTTAACAAGCCTCCATCATAACTCATTGCTTAGTAAGAGAGATGGCCTGAACGTCTATGGCGCTTTAAATCAACATGAATCAGGAAATCAAGGACCAGTTTCAATAATTTATGTCTTCACTGTTCTCCACTGCGCTTCACATCCATTGTTTACAAATATGGGAATATTCTGGACATTTCATTAAGATGTTTATTTCCTGAGTTCCAGAAAAAAAATGTTGACGTCATTACACGCTCTATTACATTTTTGTCTTACTAATTGGTTTGCTTGGTAACCAATTTTTATTTTAAAATCTAAAGATATAAAAGTTCTATAAAGCATGTACATTATTAAATATAATACATATATCTTTTTGCCATATTATTTTATTATGTACCTATGCTTTACTTACTAGCTTTAAATTAGTAAAGCCGTAACAATATCAAATATTAAAACTTGTTCGATTAGTTAAAAACTACGACGGCAAAGCGCATTGGCATAATTGTTTGTCTCGATGCGATGGTCGGTAATAATACGATTTGCCCCGCAGATGCAGCTTTTATTATAAAGTTATTGTGTGCTACGCCACAACTTTTCCTATACAGGTACCCAGAATGTAAAGAAGTTTATAAGTTTGTAATATTGTGTATTAAGGTGTTCTATAAGGGATTTTGTGATGTCAAATGAAAATGATAAAATATAAAACGTTTATCTTATAGTTTAAGAAATTTTTTATCGAGTGATACAATTTACTCCACATTTTTTTACATCTACACGATTTTTGTCCATAGCAGGGTAGGCAGAGCTATCTCTGGGCTATCCCAGTGTCAAAAAAAAAGTCAAAGTAATAATTTTATTCAAAATAAGAGGATTTGTGCTTCATTTTTTGGACGTCAAATAATTTGTTCCCAACCCAACCCCCCTTTTGTCTACCAGAGCAGGGAAATGAAAATAATTTAAATATAATCCTCTGAGTGAGGATCGAACCCATAAGCATCACGTTGATGAGACTTGCGCCACAATGGACTGTATCAATTAATATGAAAAAAAAGCTATAAAAGTGGCTAGCTAATCAAATTTAAGCTATAAAATCTATACATTAATTTATAATTTATTTAATATATAACAACAATATATAATTTAATGAATTACAATACGGTTTATTTAATGAAATAAATCTGACTGTGAAACTAAACACGCATTCACAGCAGCCCTCCCATAGAGTATTGTGTAGCTTGATTTATGTTCATAATTATTATTTGTGGGGGAAGGAGGGTTATCTTAATGCAGTGCCGGGATTACAAATTACTGCAATTGTTTTCCATTCAATGCTAAACGATACATTTATTTAATAGCCAAATCTCTTAAGCTCACAGACTGTATTGGTAATACAACTGATATTTCAATATGAATTTCTTGTATTTACTTGATACACAAATTTTACTTATTTATTTTTACGTATGTCTCGAGTTTTGCGATGTAGACAAAGAGAATAGATAAAGATCTTAAAGACCTCTTACTTCATCAGTAGGCGTAACGTATTATATGGTCTAAGGACCAGGCAAAATATTTTTATAATACGTAATATTTTTTTAGGGTGCGATTCACACATCATGTGCCTTTGAATGTAATTTTTTTACATTATTTTATTATAAAATAGCAGTTGTAGCAATGATAAATTGAATATTGAACTTATCATATCATTTTTTTTCAATGGACCATTGATTCAAAACTCAAACGAAATTATTATTTACATAGTTTTCATTGAATAATATAAAATTGAATATAATGTAGCTGTAATGACTTGAATATGAGGTTATCCAGTCATTATATAAATAAACACTTAAGCATAATTGGCATTAAAAACGTGGCCCTCATATTTTCCCGTATGCGATGGGTTTAGAAAAATATTTCGAAAAGCAAAATGAAAGAAATGAATTACTACATCATTAGTGACGAGTGGGTAATAAACCGTGGGCGCACCATCTCTATATTGATTGCTACTTAAACCGCAAGCGTTCGGAATTAATTAACTTTTGTGGATTTTAAATGTTCAAGTATGTTCAAGTTCAAAATTCAATTAACGAGTCAGTTTCTGTGAGGATCCAAATTCTACGTTGTGATTTGAATGATAATGTTAATTTGGGAAGTAAAGTTTGAATATTGTACGTTTCCTTTCTTAAATTATCAACAATATTATATTTCAATATTTGTATGCCGCGATAACATTATGTATAGTGTAAATATACAATCGCTTTGTCATTAGCACAATATATTTTATGATTTTTGCAGTCAGAAAAAAATAAATATTTTTAGCATCGAACACAAAAACCTTTTCCATCCGCCTTTTACTGTTTTTACTACCTATATTTTTAGTCAAAAATTTAATAGCCAGAGCTTTTCAAAGCCACAAGTTCGTCCTATCAATATATATTTATGACAAGCTTTCCGTTTAGATGATATTGAAAAATAATTTTCCATTTCGTTACGAAAAAAGTATCTTTTATTTTATAAAACTTAACGCAAAAGCGTTTATAAAGCTTTTTGTATTGAAAAGTTATTTAGGTGAATTTACCACGGTTTGTGTATTAGGTATGCTTACGGTATTTCAACTTTGCAATTGCTTCAATGGATTCTAATAGGGTAGACAGCTTTATGGCACCCTATCGTCGCTACTTACAAATCACTATATGAATAAGAGCGTAATGAATATATTTTTATGAAGTGCTTATTTTTAAAGTAAAATATAACAAAATATTTAAAATAAAACAAGTTTTCTAAATAACTTAATACTGACAGAGTTGTTTAGTGATTACTAGAATTGACAATATTAGATAAAATGTGTTATATTTTATAACAAATTCCAAAGTCCAAAACGCTGTTGTATATACATATAATCATTTACATTTTGTGGAAGTGTAGAACATCAGAACATTTACAGATAAATCGGGTTCTATTTAAATGTAATCGATAGTTTCTTAAACTTTGGTGATATCAAGTATTGTTTCCATTGTGTGCCAGGAGCACTATTGCCTTGAGATCTATGGGGGGGGAATTTGTTGGTATTATAATATTTAAGGAAACGTCTTAAAATGGATAATATTTATTTACAAAATTACATTCTTAAATTTGTAACAACTTCATTAATTTATAATATTTGAACTAGTAATAAAAAAAATCTATAGTTCAGGTTCTTACACGTTGGATCTTCTGTTGGCTACACAGTCACGGACACCATTCGACAGGAAATGGAATGGAACAGTTCGCAAACCTGGTTCGATGAATCCTGCAAAAGAACTACAAATTCAAAGCAGAAAATTTATAGAGCTGCAGCATTCGCTGTGAGGGATTGAGATGCTATGGATAAAAAAAGATTAAACCCTTCAGGTGCTGTATAAACCATGCTGTACGAGCTAAGCACATGCGCAGAATTGGCAAGAGATTTTAAGGTATTCCACCTGGAGGTCGTGCATAATGGTCCCTTCCCAAATCTTTTGAAGGTTATTTCTGTACACCGTTATTTCCATCATTGCGCGAACCACACGGACCTCTAGCACGTTCAGCAAAAGGAAAGGCAAATACCCAATGCTCTCTTTTTGCATCATGTTCTACTTTTGACGACATGAGAAAAGCACCACTATCCAACCCTAAGTGTAAGCATACATGCATGACGGTCATTTTACACAAACTGCCAAGCGACGTGCTGTTTCCTCTCTTGATGTCAGGAAGTACAGTGGTCCTGATGGTATACCTGCTATTGTGCTCAAGACGTGTGCTCCCGAGTTAACTTCGGTGCTAATGCGTTTATTTTTTACGCTCTCTGATAGTAGCTTCGATCAACCCATCTCTTAGAAACGTGACAGCTCGGATCTATCCAATTATCGAATTTGAATCCTAAACTCACAGACGGATTTGAATCTTTCTGCATATGGAAAGACGTTGGTGCTCTGTCGGTATTCTACCGTCCATATAATGAGTATTCCTTGGAGGAGATTTGATGATACCATCTTCTTTTTACAATCGCACCCCTCGCCACAGGAGTAGGTATCATTCGCACTACCTAAACGCATGGTTTGCATTTAACGTGCGTGCCTCAAGGTCATTTTTCCCACGGACATGCTAAAATATGGAATGACCTTCCTCCTGTTATTTTGCCTGAGCGCTACGTTTTGGGGGTCGGGTGTACAGCCACCTTTACCCTTAACGCTGGCAACTGCTGGCAACGCATCCTTCCTTAGAAGTCCTGATGCTCTTTTGCCTCCTTTTTTCAAATATATATACATATCCATTGGTTTGCATAATAATATATAGGTATATTTAGATTTTTAATAATATTGTATTTATTTTTCGTTTATTCAAACAGACATATTTTATTACCTTTTTCAATAACTTATGCAGAATTTCAAAATCATTGCCGGTCATTTATATATTAAAATGACACAGAATACTGTTGCCTAGCCCGTGCACTGTCAGTCGACACAGACATCGGCTACGTACCGAGCAACAAGCACTAGAAAGTAGCTTGCCTTTGCCACTCTTCATTCAACCACGAACAGGTTATGACTCGCTTAATACACACATTTAGATACAATTTACAATACTCACGCACACATCCTTTGCCAGATTCGAAGTTACTGTGCAGGTCACCTCGACACATCTTTTTTCACAAACAGGTTTTCGTATTTAACAAAGAATGAGTCAGAGCGGGGTGTTTTGTAAGAATTACAAAATGAGTTTTGTTACAATTCTACACTGGATCGTTCAATTGAAAGTGGCTACAATTGGTACATCTTCGTATCTGGAATGAAATTTCATATATGTATTGTGAATTTATGAAGAAAAATATCTTAGGCTGTTGCACTAAAATAAAATAGGAAATATTTGTTTATGCTAATAACAAATTCATGATATAATATCTAAAATATTATATTATTTTGATTAGTATAGTATAGTATAATAATATAGCACATAATATATATAGTCTTTAATCTAAATATAAATGTAATAAAAATAATATTTCTTAAAAATATTAATTAATTGTATACTTAATTTGTATGAAAGTACACAGAATTTTTTTTATAAAATGTGCACAATTCCGTAAAAATTGTAATAAATATCAATTATTGAAATTTATGATTTACATATGCCTTGGCGCAATGGGCCACCGTTTATAAACACGATTGGTCAGAGGTTCAATGCCCACATTAGGAAATAATTATATTTTAATTATTTCAATTCCTCTGCTCTGGTAAGTCAAACCGCGGCGTGAGTCCGCCACTCAACACGCAATGTTTTTCACGCATAATGTCACGCATTTTGTGAGGAAAATGGAGAATGTCTGTCATTCTCCATCTTAGTATCAAGACACTACCCTCAATTCACTCTGCCTTCTAGGAGGATTCCTATGACACCCTGCTATGCGAGAAAAAACGTGATACTAATTTCTATCCCCTTTACTATTCTGTGGTGTTTGTTTACATAGCGTATATTATTACACATATTACTGAGAGTATCAAAGCGATAAAAGATTATAAACTAGTGACAAAAAAGTATTTTTCAAAAGGCACCGATTTATTGTAATGAAAACACGTGTGCGTTATCGTTGCAGGAAAGGTATTTGGTTTAAAAAGGGCTCTACCTGCCCGTGGAGTCCTCAAAAAGTTGTAACACAACAATTGTATTCAAAGGAGATTAGTTATTGAAACTCGGCAGCTTGCTTTATTAGTTTCCCGATCGTAATATGACCTACATAGGTATGTATATTAAATATAACGTTAATTACAGTTTCAAAGCTACTGTATAAAGCCTGTTTTATGATATGACAAGTGATTTGACTATATTATTATATCCTACACAAAACATAATAATTATTAGAAATAAATTGTTTTATTTAAAAGAAACTAAAGTGAGCTTCATTTTTACATTTTGTATTGCCACTTAGTTTTTAATTTGATTTAATATAGTGTGAATCAGTTTCATGCCTATAAAATACTTATATTTTTTGATGACTATTGAACTTAAGATCCCTTAGAATATCGTTGTCAATACGTAACGCTTCGAAAAATAATTCTACCTGCTATTTATAAGGCACTTACAATACAATGTATAATAATGTAGTAAGTTTTTGTGATTATACTATAGATGCTGTCCTTGAAATGATTGTGAGAGAATCTTTAGAGGAACATTGACAAAGGACACATCGCTGACCCACCTATTTACTTTAAAATATCATAAAATATAATATTTGCTTTAAAATATCTATTACGTTTTGAAAATTATGAAAAAAAACCGTATATTTATTTGCATTGTATTGTATATAAATTAAATAAAAACAAAGTTATAGTGCAAAATATTATCTTTTTTAAGGCATAAGAAAAAAATAATAAATACAAGATACGATGACCTAATTCTTAACTTATTAATAAACTCGATCGTCCAGGACTATAAATGTAGTAAACGTGCTTCGATATCGAGTTTTTATTCAATAAATGGTCACAGAGAGAGACAGATGAAACAAGCACCACATGGTTCGTGGGAAACGATGGTAACAAGATTTGTGTCCTTCCTTTCGCTTACCTTTAATCTTTGTTCTATAGTTGTACTTAGGACTATATACATACTCGTAATTCCCTCAAAGGGCTTTTGTTATTTTCATATAAGACTATGAACTATACCTACAAATAATTTAAAATTTACTTTTTACTAGCTTCATTATAATCATCATATCATAGCACGGAGAGACGGAGGAAACCGAGGGTCACAACTCTCCGTGCTTTACACTCCATCTGAATTCGGGAAGTTGTGTGGAGATTGTTGAGTGGCTGAATTTAATGCCGCATTTTATCTTATCAGAGCGTGAAAATGAATATAATTTACTTGCAACTATTCCCTTTAGTGGGGTGTTTACAGTCAGATACTGTTACACTAAGCCACATTATTAAATCGGATTATTTTATATAAGACTTAGACATTCCTAAAATATATATTCATAGAAACAACCAACATTGTACAGTTATCTTAATTGAGTCAATTATATTATAACAAGTTATTCATACATGTGTTATGTAAATATTTTTTCGGATATTTTATATTACAGCAAATAAATTCGGCTCACAATGCGTAACAACTACGCATGCCTAACGGTAGAACTGTTCATGATGTACAGTGTGATACACAAAAGTTTCTATTTTGTCGATTATACTCTAAGGTACAGTTAAAAGACTAGTAGCTACAACATATAGTTAAAAAGACAAATTAAGAACTAGAATTTTCCTTCTTCATGCTATTGAGATGTAATTGAAATATAACTTCGAACTGTTAAATTTTAATAAGTCCCTTATTTAATGAACTTTACAGCTAAATAACAAATATTCTCTATATAAATATTATATGATTTTTATTTTTCTTCACAAAAAAGTAATTACTAAATTATCTATAAATACATAAATGTTTATATACGATTAATATGAACTCCTGAACAATATACCACCTTGATGCAGTTTGGTGAAATAAAAGTAAAATAATGCTTAATTAAGGATAGCTGGTAATAGTAAAATCGTAGACAATTTGAGCAAAACTTTTAATGGTGGTTGGTATCATTGTGCAGCGATCCGTCAAGTCTGATAGTTACCGAGTGGAAATTCGCTACCAAACTATTCCGCGTCGTATTTTGCATTGTCTTTGTACTTTTGCATGCATTTTAATAGATTTCACATCCCATTGCTATGAAACTGTTGTAATAAAAACAAATATATTACCTGTCTCTATTTGGCTTAGTTTTAATAAAAACTGCAGATCAAAACAAAATGATTTGAAACAAATCAAAAGCGTGTGTATCCTATCGACGTGTTATAAAGATTTAAAAGCTTGTTAGCAAACATTGTATTAAAAGCCATCAAACTGTCCGCTTACCCGCATTCGATGTTGTACAGTCAATGAACTCTTAAGGTAGTATTTATGCTCGTTGTAGTGATTGCTATCCGCTTAATTTGTTTAACTTACATTTGTAATTACGCTAGCAGAAAGCGCCTCCAAATTAACACTTAAAGTTTAACGTGAGTTTGCTGTTATATTTTTACAGTTGATTCAACTTTTCTAATACTATATGTTTACGTTATATAGTAATACGTTTAAAGAAGCAAAAGATTAGTAGTCATTACAATTTTCTTTACAATTTTACTAATAAAAATCAGAAAGTTATTACAAAGGAGGTTCAATTTTCAGAATTGTCGGATTCAGAATACGTTAAATACGATGCTAAAGACTTGTCAATCGTTCGATTTTCGAATTGCTATCAAGCATCTGGTCCGTTACGGCATCACAAATAGCTTCGAAGCGTTCCGTAGCGTGAGACATTTATCGTGAGAAAGCGTCGAAGAATGCCAATTCAAGAAAACAGAAGCATTACTAAAAGTAAGAGCATTCAATCACATTAAGGTTGAACTTACAAAATTGTTGGTGTTTCTCACAAATTTACCAAAATTACTGGCTTCTTAAAAAACATGCCAATCGGATAAGTAGACCTTTAGGGCGTTCAGTCTGTAATTTAGACTGATTTGTTGATTGAAACGATCGCTTGTCCATATTTATCTTATCTTTAAGTAGAATATTAATATATACTTTTAAACATTACTAAAAGTTATTTTCAATATTAATTTCAAATAAGCAAATTTCCACGAATATCCTGGATTGTTATTCTGCGGTGCGGTTAGGTAATTTCGATTGCGTGCTAATTTTGCGATTTTCAATCTAGGCAATTACCGTGTAATATTGCATTCTAATTGATAATTACTTGCATCTGAAAATTTGCCAATGCAAAGTTGATAACCAATACATCGCATAAAGAGTAATCATTTAATATTGTGTTAGACATCGAGTTAAGACTAGTTAATGCCCGCAATTTCGTCAACTTTATGATATATGGCTTCCATTTACCATCTGTTGAAATTGAAACTGGACACAAAATTATAATAAATGTCGTTTGGTGATAGTTTTTTTGACTCTTAGTTTATATTTATTATGTATATATTTTTTCAGCTTCTCGCCTTTCTCTCTCGGCAAAAAACGACAATTCAAATATAACCACCCCGTAGTTTGGAAATCGAACCTATAACAATTGCTATTACAGTCTGTCCCACTGCGCCTCGATGGGCTCAATGGTCAATAACTTTTTTTTTGTCAACGCAACCGAAAAGTTTACCATACAGAAAAACTTCATTCTGGTTAATTATGATTTGGTTAGTTTGTTATGTGTGTGTATATTTGTTCTAAATAAGGTGATCCATTTCATCCATCCTATCCAATCCACGAAATTATACCCTAAATACTGCCCAGGGCTAAAAGCTATACAATAAAATAGTTTCCTTTAAATCCAGTAATTCGGAAGATGTGCGCGTATAAACAGACAAACAGATAAAAATTTAAATTTCTGTTACTGGTCTCCCTAAATATATATTTTTCTAGTTATTATAGTATAGATAAATTATTTATTGATTTCATATAATATAGATTTAAATAATATATATAAATTTGGTTCTAAGACCATCGGTACAAGTCTTAGATATATATAATGGAAAAGAAGTGAATGGCACACTTTTACATTATTATTTCTGTTTCAGGTAGCCTATTCGTTTGATAAATGGTGAGCGAAGCGAAGCCCTGATTCAATATTATAAAGAGCGTTGTTTCTATTGAAAACCCTGACAATAGTATTGTTGGCATAGATTTTCTCTACAGCAACGAAGGTCGCTAAAAGATCGTAATGTGGCGCACTGACTTCGTTGGCTTCAAATGCTTTGACTAGAGCTTTTATAAAAATTGAATAGCCTAATATTCAGAAAACTACTTTGTGCATGAATACTTTTTATTAGGTAGGTACGTAAACAAAGTAAAAGAGAATAATACATTTAATTTCACATTAATATGTTTTCTAACATTCCCTGTTTGTGTTTTAGTCTTCTAAAAATATTATTTGAATATTAGTTAGTTACAATAATTTATTGTTTCATATTTATTTTATAATATAAAAATAAAATAATTAAAACGCATGTAAATGTTGTTACATATTGTTTAAGCGAGCATTAGCATATCACTTCAATTATCCACACCGCGTGTGCGTAATAATTATTATGAATTTACATTATTACAGCTGTTGCTATGTTATCGCAGTACTGTATACGTACATGAGGAAATAGGTGATGTAAGTGTTGATATTCGGTTTGATACTCATATTCACTATAATATGTACATACTTAACTTAGTACTTTCCTTTTAAACTTACGTTAACAGTAGTTGTAAAAGCCGCACACATGGTCTACATAAGCTGATTTATACCTAAATATGTATGTTTAGAATGTTCTATTTTTGAACAATCTCAAATATAAGAAAATAAATGCTCAATCGTTTTTGAGTCGTGTTATTATTTTTGCCTAAAGTTAGATAGCGGTAAGGCTTATGCAATATTAAACATATCGCTTGCCACCATAATATGAAGAAAGAGCACAGTTACATTCACAATGAGATGCGACGAAGAAGCGCAGTCACGTACGAGTTGACGGTTTATCCCACTTTCGAGTTTTCATCGCGTGAATAATAAATAATAAAATACATTTCGGTTCAACTCAATCCAACTTTTGTATTCTTTGAATCTACCCACGAAAGATAACACGATTTGGCGGAGTTTATACTACAAAAAAATGAGGGTCTGAAAAGTTTATATTTGAAGAATGATTTGTGGAAATATAATAATTGCTGACTTGATATATATGTTTGTACGTATAGCATATATTTAATTATGGCTTTTTTTGTTCAGCTTATACGAAACACATTACCACTTAATACATTGAAGCATTACAAAAACCCGTGTACGGGTCATTAAAGCAAATCAGGCCTACGTTGGGGATTCGAAATGCGTGTCTTACGAGGTTGGGGCTCCATTACGTGCCGTGTTCCTTAGAGATTCATCACAAGGCCTATATGTACATTACATATACGTATATGAAAACCTATGCAAATCAGATTCCATGTCGACCTTAACTCTCAGTATAATAAACAGAGAAAGTCCCTACTCGTACATGAGAAAACCGTGTTATGAAATACGAGAACGCCAATGTAAGCGAATACAGAAGTTTTCCATCTAACAAGCATGAAGACAAACAGCTCGAGGAGTTGAGTATTCGGTTTATAATTTTTTAGTGTCTTATCTAAATATTGTAAAATATTAAACAAATAGAATATTATAAAGTTACATAAAGCGGAAATGGTGAAATTTTTTATTCTGAATACTAATTTGCTGATTTTATAATCATCACTAAACTATAGGTGAAATCGAAGTTACATAAAAACCATTAAGATTACCTTTTGTTATATTCTTCCTTTCCACGCTTTTTTTGGAGCATGTGAAAAGAGCGTCGTAAAATATTATTATTTTAGTCCAAAATCATGACATGTTTCATCTTTGTCATAATGACGTACAATTAAAATACTTATATGTGCACTGGTTATTTAAATATATTTGGCCAAATATAAGTTTAATATGTTTTGTAGGTTCGTGTTGATCGGTATTCTCTCCGAGCTTTCCCCCCGGGGGTACGTCCAGTGATAAACATTTGAGCTTTGCTTAGCTCAAAGTTGTGTATCGCATGTTTCAAGATTGTGTGTCTCACAAAATTGGCCTATATGCAAGCGACATATAAAAATAAACTATGTTTTTGTTCATATGTAAATAATATATCATAATGTTAATATTATTAGGTTAATCTATTATCGAATTTCATTTCCTTTTCCTGTTGTTACTTTGTAAATAACAATTACCATACATGTTACAAAGTTAACTTCGTTAGTGTTTATGATTACTAAAATTAACCATTATGTGTGCAAGTTATCTACATATACTCAATTACAACTTAAAAATAAAATCATATAGAAGTAATAAGTACTTTGATTTTCGCGATTATTACACATTTCAAGGTCACGTGGTCACAGGGAGTCTACCTGTGACCACGGACTACTGTAAAGTGTTCGAAATGTCGGGTTCCAAAAATGTATTTTCGAATACCAAAATTATACGCCATTAATCCGGTTAAAATAGTTTCATTTCAAAACATATAGAAGTAATGTTGGCATTACCAAATCGCATAAATATTTATAATATATTAATTCTTAAACTGAATTAAGAATTCATTGTTAATATGTTAATACTGTATGGTATGCCTTTATGCCAATTCTTGAAGATACAAAATGCTTGTAGAAGTATATTCTCATGATGAAACTATTCCAGACGCTTTCAATACATATTCGACTAGCACTGTGAATATTTTACACGTCAACGTAAACGGCCGGGGCTTCAGATCCCAGCGTTTGCGTAAGGAGTCTCGGTAAATCCCGCGGGATCCAATTTTCGCAGCCTACTCCTTCGTGCCTACCGAAGCTTGCAGATACACGTTTTATGTTCCTCGCATTTTGATTCACTTTGGCCGCAATAAAAGAACTGAGATTTCGGCTTTAGAAATTGTAGCACTATTTTAGCTGGTCATGGCAACTTTATTTTCTGGCTTACGTAAAGTTTGGCTCAGAAGGTTCTTTAATCGATTTCTTTAGAGGTAATTTTGCACTGAGTTTGCTTTCGTGTCTTAAATTGATGTAAGAACAGGGCATATAGTTATTAACTTTAAATTTTATTTGTTATTATTTATTATAAATATGTAGGTATCACGTTTTTGGGTTTTACCTACTTTATAAACGTTAAACATTAAAAGAAAAACAGCTTCACTCTATTTATAGCAGGGTAGGCTGAGATAACCTAGTGCCAAGACACTCCGTTCTCTACTTTCCGCCCGAATCCAAGATATTGTATTGTAAATATTACTCTTGAAATAAATTAAAACGGAAAACCATCACGTACGCTTAAATATATTCCAACTGACCAAAACGCCCGACGGCATGATTGATTGTGGATTACTTACAATGGAATAATTGTTAAAATTTACTATAGACTGAGAATTACCAAGATTCGTCTAAGATTATAATTTTACACGGATACAAAACTTTATCTATTCTATCGAAAGCGGCCTTCATTTTCAACATTGAATCACTTACCACCTTGCTGATAGAAATCTTATTTTTTGTTAGGTAATGTACAATTTTCCTGTTTCATTGTTAAGAGATATAATATGCAATTATTTTTATGGTGATAGACCATATGGTTATCATTAAAATATTATTGCCCGTGTAGTAAAACTGTTTGCTTTTAGTTTGAATGAAACTCGAACTCTTTCACAATATGAATGACCATATTATCCATGTTCAGTTCCAAGTATCTACTTATAATGCAATAGCATAGTTAGTGGATATAAAATAAAAAACAGATTCGTATCAATTGAATCAGCTGCAGTAGCTTCCGTTGTGCAGTGTCAATTCATTGCGGTGACAAATATCATCATTATTGGACAAACATATAAATCACCGTTTGTTTAAGCATTCTACTATTATTTATTATGAATATGAAAGCTTAGTACAATATAAAAATAGTTTTTATTGAAATAAATAATATATTTTAGCACCAATTTAAGACCACCTTCTTGGCTCTTTGGAATTTGAAATGAAACGTATGTTGCTTTTTTTTGGCCGCAAATTTTCACAGGCGCCAGGGGGTTATTTACATTAATTCATTGTATAGATATGTTTTTATTATCAAGTTACGAATATAAATAAAATTTGTTATAAAGGTTTCGTCAGACAAGTCGTGGCGTTGGTTTTCGGCACCTAATATTAAATATTTCTAAATAAAGAACAGTACAGTACAAACAGACATATCACTTATTGCCGTCAATAAAACAAAGTGGGATCTTTAGTAAATAAAATATACGCAACGTATGGAAAAAAACTGAGCATTACGTGTTTACACATTTATGTAGCATCGACGGCAGAAAGACAATCCATTCTCCTCCTTCCGCTTAATTATAATACATTGAGTGGTAGTGGGAAAACTTGACCACCACTCACCAGACCAGAGAAATAATAAATAATTTAAATATAATTTCTCCGAGTGAGAATTTCTACAACTATCAATTTTGTAGTCAGACACTTTACCAATACTTCATACCTTTATAATAATGTAATCTAATTCTTAATTTTTATTACAATTAAAACTATTTAAATAAATGACAATCTACAAACTGTCAAATGTCAGCTTATAAACAATGCTATTTAAATTCTATAATTTTGTACGTGTCGTTAATGTTTGTTGTGTATGCGTTACCTTAAATTTTATTGAAAATTTAAATAAACTGTAGCCTATATTGTTCTGTATATAAACCAAAATTAGCTTTTCGTTATTATAACGTTTAACAAATGTGTTGGTTATAGTAACGTCATAGTATAGGTGTGCTTTGTGTAACAAAGCCGGCAGCTGTTTTATCGTCGGAAGCCATGCGTTCATTGTTAGCACATTGGCAGACTGGTCCATATTAAATAACACGTTGTGAGCTTACAATATTGATCAGCTTTTACGTTAATTGCCAGATTGAGTAAATACTAGTCATATTTCATTTTCTTTGTTTGCACTAGCCGTAATGTATCATCATAACTAAATACAGGATTTGTAACATCTGTCTGCTTTGATACGATGGAGGGACGCTTGGTGTTTGATGATATTATTTTAAGCTTACTGTATTATTTACTAGTTACATTTTAGCCACTTAACAATATTATATTCGATATGGCATATAAGAACTGAATACTAATTACCAATACTGAATGCCGAATAAAAAAAATGTTACAACGTGGGTGTTCATATTATGCACATTATATATTCTTTATTAAGTTTAGAATTGTCAAAAATCTATGATTTTTATATAAGTCAATATTTAATTCCTTTTAATTATTGTTGTTATTTAAAGTTTTTTGAAATTCTAATTTACGCACTTAGGATATAAAAACATTTTTAGAAAAAGTATAAATATTTGAATGTAACAGGATTAGATTCCGCACCTTTTGGAAAATGTCCAAGCGCTGTGATTGCTAAGCCATGCGTTCTACATGCGACCACGTCGAAATTCTTATAGGTTCAAATTTGTATACGTTTTCTAAAAATATTTTTCATATCCTAGGAATGTGAATTGAAATAGATTTTTTAAATATATAAAATAGCATTATCACTAGCCATCCTAGAAACAATCTTTCGATAGCACAAATTTGTAAAAATCTCTCAACAGAGATGCTTAATGG
>JAOYRR010000592.1:0-80859 GCA_038994665.1 Podotricha telesiphe
CAATGTCCAATAGTAAAATCGAAGAATAGGTCGGTAATACAGCTGGATTGGGATAAAAGGACACATTAAAGCGGGCTTGTGAGTTGCTTAATGGAATAAGCGAGGAGCAAGAAGCGCGAATAATAAGCGTAGATGTAATGGTGGTTGAGTATAAAAGAGGGGAAGTCGCTGACCGACTGGGTTGCTTAAAGGCCTTAATAATAATTCTTAATGTAATTGCACAAATAAGTAGAATAGAAATAACTCGCGTAGCATCATTTAAATTTAGCTTTAGTTCTGAGTAGTAATATTAGTCAATGTAAGTGATTGTTAAAATTCTAATGATATCAAGGAAAACTATAATACAGACCAGGTGTCACTAGTGTTTATATATTCTAATAAAAAAGAAGAAATAAAAATTCCGAGCTTCGCCATATTTTTATGAATTTTCACAAATATATCAATCAATATATAATGTAGTTGTCAATTTATATATTATTTAATTTAGAAATTCCAATTTAACGTCTTTAGTATACGACATTGTTGATCAGTATAAAAACGACCTAACTCAATAATTAATTTGTAATTTGTTGACCAGGCATTTTTAATTTGTAAAGAATTAAAACTTACTCGTATTGTCGTAGCTCTCTACATAGGTCACGGGAACCAATTCTTCGGCTGGCACCTGAAAAGAGGATCCTATTATCTATACTAATATTTTATATGCGAAAGTAACTATCTGTCTGTCTATCTGCGGCAACATTAGTTTGTAAATTCGAAGTACAGTTGTTACAGGAAAAACTAATGCGTCCGATTATTGTTTATCATTATTCGCTACTATTGCAACATTCATCATATTCTGGTCATTTAGACGCATCACTGCCATTATTCTAAACAAACCAAACCAACAAGTACGTTAATTGTAAAGATTTAGATGTAGTAAGTTAATTGTAAAGATTTTTATCCAAAATCCCAAAATATATTTTAATTTAAAATCTTTGGCATATTTAATCAGAAACTTTCCAACAGCGTTAATCTGAGTTTTCGACATTCTTATATAAAAATATATTTTTTTAAACATTTTTTAAAGTGTTATTCGCACACTTAGGAAATTGAAAAAGACAAATTTAGAAAACGTATAAAAATTTGAACGCAGTGAGATTGGAACCCGCGCCTCTTAAAAACCGTTTAAGCGCTCTGACCATTCTGATTGTACATCCAGCTACGTCGAAATTCTTATACGCTAATTACAACTTATAATTGTTGAAACCATCTCTGTAGACAGTTTTACAAATTTCTGCTACCCAAAGATTATTGAACGCTTTTCCAGAGGCGCAGGTTCAAATCCCACTGCGTTAAAATTTTTATACGTTTTCTAAATATAAAAATCTTTTTATATAAAAATAATAAACGTGTAGTATTTATTATTAACCGAAATTAAATAAAAAAAAACAGTCATTTGTAATTCCAACAGAAGGCACATTTTATTGTTAAGTCGCAGTTTGATTTGAATGTTCTAAAGTAAGCCAAATTTGTACAATAAATTAAACCAAATTTTGTTAAAAAGTACGCCAAATTTGTAAAACTTATTAGTTTTAGCTATAGTAGGTAACTAATTAAGTTGTGTACACACAGAGACGCTAAGCTCTCTATGATTCTTATAAGTCTAGTTTTAAGAAATGAAAATCTAAAAAAAATGGTCACATATAAAAAGGAATAATATTTAAGCCAAAGGTATGTAAAAAAAGTAAACCAAAGCCTTACATGATGAGCTGCCAGTGCTAGGAACAGTATAACCGCTAACTGTAACATCCTTCTGTCCACTAACTTCAACTACGAATGTTGTACATAACAATACTCCATTTAAGTTAAAAGGCACCGACCATAAAACATCAGAGATAATTTTGATTGAACTTCGATTAATTAACTTTATCTATAATAATATTGACATGAAAGATCTTTCAATATAATTAGCACAATCACCTTACAATGATTTAGTTATTTGCTGATAGTATACGCTGAAAGGGGAAAGTTATTTTAAATGTTTTTTGTTAATTTAATATGCCTTCACTAGACCCAAATAAAATTTAATTACGATAAATTTTACAAATTCCTATCTGAACTTAAATTTCAAATTAATAAATGATTTACTTATTAAAGATTTCCTGCAAGAACTAAGGTTTAGGGATGCAAATGAAGTGTTAAATTTTGCTGAATAATTGGAATCCATACATAGTTAAAAATATAAACACAAAAAAAGTTCATACATATTTAATATTTCGTTAAGAAATTATTTATTAAGTAATTATTTTCACAAAGTGTTACTGTTTAACTGTTTGTACATTTTCGCTTCTGCCTAACTTGTATTTGACTTTCACATCCACTTCTAGTTCTTTGAGCAGCTCTGGTAGTCTTTCGTCATTGGATTCTTGTCCAGGACCTTGATTACCATGTGATGGAGAAGAAGTGTCTGGTTTTGAAGAAGGTAAAGGAGTAGATGTGGGATCAAAAGAGCTTAGTGAAGAACTGATAGATATAGATGTAGAAGTAAAAAAATCAGAAGTTTTAGGAGGATAGATTTCGCTGGAAGGAGGAAAAGGAGAAAGACTGGTAGATATTGGGAGAGGCGTGGTAACAGCTGTTGAAGGAAAATCGGTGGCATCAGAGTTTATAGGATAGTGATCTGTTTTCTCGTGCAGATTTTCAAAGTCTATTCCGGTAACATTCTTGAACCAAGGATGGAATGGTCCAGTACGCGTGAAGACTATAAAAAAGAAACATGGTATTAATTTCTAATTAAAAATAATTTACCTGTCTGAAGTAAATAAAAATATCCAGCTTCTACGAACCCTATGTCCCTAATGATGGATGATAGGAAGTGATCATCATACAGCTACTTATAATTGCTTAATCGGTATATCTGATATTTGACAAAATTTACAGAGAAGTAATTGTAATTTTTTTAGAAATACAAATATGGTATATGAGAAGAAAAGTATTATAGCTTGGTTCAAGTGAAAGCTAACTTAAAATATTTGTAATTATATTCAAGAGTTTATATATAGAATCCATTAAGTACAACAGATATAATGTGCGACATTAATTACCGCTACAAGAAGCAAAGAACTTTTATATCTCGGTTCTCTTAGCCAAGTCTTTTATTTTTAAAATGGCCTAGGCTGAATATAAAAAAAATGTTAGAAGGTTACGTAATCAGACTATTATGAAATTCCATTCGAAATCTTACCGCTAGGGGAACCAGAATGACATCCGTTGCTTACGTCTGCCACAAAAGAACTAATTCCAATGAGGATTGGCTCCCCCTCAGGAGACATGTGCACTAGAGGTCCTCCATTATCACCCTGTTCAAAAATTATTCATATTGATATGCTTTTTAATATTTTAAAGTGTTATTCACACATTTAGGAAATTGACAAAAAACGCACGGTGGATGTCGAACGCATGGCTTAGCGGTCAGGGCGCATGAATGGTTTTCAAAAGTCGCCGATTCAAAAAATTTCGCTTGTCCTGCTGCGTAAAATTTTTTAATATGCTTTTTTCTTATTTACCTAAGCTTAATCATACGATACTAAAAAGTTATACATACACTACAAATCGATTGCGTAGTTACATTATATCCAAGTGCACATAGACTGTTTTCTGATATGAAGGCTGGTTGGTAGTTCGACAAACACTTCTCGTTTGAAATACCTTTCAAATACACCCACTGCAAAATGTCTGGCCGATGACCTGAATAAAAAATGTATAAATTTTTCTGAAAATTTCCATACCACAAATTATTTTCCAGTAAATCTTAAAATTTCACCAATTTTAATGATGAGTTACCCTGTTCTGTAATCATCTTTTTCCGCACAGCAGGATAGAGAGAGACACCACTCAACACAAAATAACACGGATTACGCTCGAATACGAGACATTGAGCGTTGAGTGGCGGAACTCAACGCTGCGCTTTGTCTTGTCACCGCGGTCCGGTCAGACTACGTACCGTTACAATTAAACCTCAGCACCTTCATTTCCGTGACGTGAAGCTCCTGAGTGTCTAGATAGTACTAGCCAACATTTACTGCCGTATAAGAGAACTGGCCGGATTATGTTCTTGTATATTAGTCCCTTGAGCTTGGGCGGTATTCTGCGATCGCAGATCACACCTGTGACCTCAAGCCATTTGGTCCAAGCAGCGTTTATCCGGGCTTGGACATCGTGGTCGATGCCTCCGGACTCATGCAAAACGGATCCAAGGTACCTGAACTTTTCCAACTTAACGGCTGGTTCGGGACCTATATGGATAGTGCTAGAGTCCGGGCTAAAAGCCATGTACTTGGTCTTAGTCACATTTAGTTTAAAATCGCTGTTCTCAAGCATTTCAAGCAGAGGTTTACTATCTGCTCCAGCTTCAACCGGTTCACGTAAATGAGCGCTATGTCATCGGCATACATCATCGATCACGGAGGCTGGCCCTGCATGTAAACTGAGACAGTATTTAGTTACTACATTAACCTCCATCAGAGTTCTGAGTGCAAAAATAGCTTTCATGGTGCCTGATCCTGGATATTTATGTGGCTGAAATCCATATCGATATCCAAAGACAGTACACTCTCAGCGAAGCTGAGGCAATGAGTCCAAGATTAGGAGGTTGGGTTGGCTGGGTTGGAAGACTACAAGGATGCTGAGTGTTCAGCAACTCCTTGAAGTAGCATCTCCATCTCTCGTTCACAGAGTCATGATTACAAAGCTGCGTGCCCTGGGAATCTATAAAGGAAAAACATTTGGCGAGCTCGTGCTAATTTGTAAATGAGCTTCTGCACTTCCGTAGTTTCAAGTTTACTATATAGTGGTGATAACCTGATACTGCGGGCTCTGGCTACAGCTCTTTAACTGGCCCGTTTGGCTGCCATGGATTGCTACCACTCCTTAAAGGCAGCCTTTTTTAACGAATCACCTCCTGCACTTTGTCATTCCACCCCTAATATCTAACTGTCGATGACCCGTCGACCCTTAGAAAGACCAAGAAACTTATTTACTGATTACTGACTGGGCTCGATCACAAACTTCCTGGACAGTTACGGTGTTAGTCAATACATTTTGACTCTCAATCTCTGCATCGTCTGGTTAGAGCGCCAATATTCTACGTTGCAAAGCAGAGTTTCATTCTGAGTATTTGAATCTTAAACCGCGCCCGTACTTGATCCGGTAGCTCTTGCCCTCTTGTCACAGGTGTAGGGTGATGTACCTACGCGTCGTTTATCGGCGACGCCCTAGCCTTACCCAGCGTTGTGTTTTTACGACTAGTTAGAGAGGCTAAGAGTGGTTTAACGGAGCGATTGCCATCTGACCTCTAAATACCCATGTTATGGGTCAAACCAAAGAGGGAGGGAGATTAGGAAACGGGGGGCAGGACACCACTTTCATGGCAATCTATGTTTATAATTAATTAATGTTAGAAGTATGAAAGTGGCGACTCAAGGATCCGGGGTCGCGTACCCGTAAGTCCAAATACGGGACAGATACTTAGTAGAACACCCTCCGAATCAAGTCAGTTTTGTGTATTATTTATATTATTACCATCAGTCCAATTACGACCAAACCCACTCGTGTAAAGTAGAACATCATTGTAATTTGTAAATGCTTCAGATGACGGTTGGATGCGAATGGCATGCAAATTATCTAAAAAAATAAATAAATAAATGATAAATTTTGCGACCAAAACAGTGCAGTGAGACAAAACGATTCCCTCGATTCCACGACTCGAGGAAATAATTATATTTATAAGAGAAAAGTTGCGCAATAATCAAAATGGAAGTAGGAAAGTATATATAAATATTTTTTAACTTCACACATCTAGGCAGATTTTTAAAACACTCAGTTCTACAATTTCCTTCCATTATCAGAGACGTTTGTGTTGAGTATCAAAGATGTGTGTTGAGTCGAAGAAACTAACGTTGCAATTTGTATTATCAAATTAGAAAAATGTAGTATCCTACTGCGAATCGATACCGTATTTTTCTCGCAACGTATAGACAACGCTGCAACATAAGAAAATAATTAAAGGTAAATATAAAAAATAAGTACATACGGCTATATTCCAAAGGTTTAGGGAGTTTTATCATTGATATATCATTAAATTGGGCTTTCATTGGGTTTGACACGTCGAATGTGGGATATGTGTAATGCTCCGTAGACTCCACCAGCATCTCCGGCTTTTCTATGTCTATGAGACCAGCTCGTGCCACTATAGTTGTATATCTAAAACAAAATTGAAAAATATACTTAAATTTATATTGTTTAACATTTTAAATATGCTATTTACACACTTATAAACGCATTTCTTATCGGTCAGAGCACTTGGATGGTTTCCAAAAAGCGCGGGTTTAAGTCTCGCTACGTTATAAATTTTAAAAGTTTATTAAAGAATGTAAGTTTAAATTTATAGTGTCCTTAAAAATATCTTAAAAAAAATTAGATAAATCACTTCTGTGAATCGAATACGAATTACTATTCGCTACAATATAAAATGGCTACCGTTTTGAACGCTCACCTAAAATTAGAGGTATTGGTATCAAAAGAAGCTGCGGTGCATCTTGTGTCAAGCTATTTTTTTAGCTTCACTTCACTAGAAGGATAAAAAGCTAGAGTGGATGATTCATCGAATGCTACACTACTATATACTAATTATTACAATTAATACGGCGGGTGCCGGAGCTATCGTATTGCAGAAATAGGAGCTACCAACCGAATACAAATACCATTGCTGCGGTATTTGTATTTGTTCCCTATAAAATGCATTAACGCTCACCACCACTGTCCGAGCTCCTCTCTACATGTAATAAAATTTCAAAAGATCCTACTAATGTCGATCCTACGAATGTAATTCCAAATGCGTGCTAGATATGAACTGATGATAGTTCTAGCCAGGCCGAGATCTTTGAGTAGATTAAAGAGAGGCATCACTGTATAAAGCTCTCGCGCCTATTTCCACCATTTACAAATTAACTCCAAACCTATTCCTGGTCAGGTCGTTGGTAAGTAATTGTTTACTTTAAATTGTTTTCTACGAAAGTAAGGTCTACCAGTACCAGCTATTCTACAAGTGAGTAAGGCTTTTGTGTGGACGATCTTTTAGACGAACCCTATTTAACAAAATCGATTAATCGTTTGTTTGTTGGTTGTTCTTTTTCTTTGCGCTCTTGCCAAAACTTCAATGTTTTTCAACTTTGCTAAGAGGGTTTTATTAATATAGTATGCGAGGAAAGGCCAATTAAGACGTGATGTTAGAACTTTTTTGTAAATAAAAGCTTTTTTGACCTTAGTTAATAACTTGAAGGTCTACCTTCTCAAGATCATTTAAAAAGCTGTCAACTATTACAGAAAGAAAGAAATTATAGAAACGCTTTGACCGTCTATTATCGTATCGTATGAAGTAAATTTGGTATCGCGTCATCGCAGACATAGGCAATGGCATTTAGCCGGTTTTGTCCGCATTCCTTCCGTCCACGTACCTGACATTGCTTTGGGTTTCGTATCACTAATTAGTTCTTCTATAAAAATAATAATAACCACATTAAATATTATATTATGAGGAACAAACAGCAACCCTGAAATAGACCTACATTATAGCTTAAATATTTTGAATGGTCATCTTTTGAGGATACAATAAATTACGAATCAGAATTTTAATAGTGATGTGTTTTAGCATTGTTTGTAAAACTTGTTTAACACAATTTCTTAGGGAACCAGCCGAAAAGGCGTGTTAAGCGGGCAAGCTTAATAGCTGGGAAAGGGAAATAAAAGTTACTAATTTTGTGTAAGTATTTAAAATCTATATCATAAAGCTTTAAGAAAGCTAGAACACTCTTGCATACATATGTAACTATTTTAAATTACAATTGATCACACTATAACTATTCATAATAAGATAACGAGTACTTAAGGTAATCGTCTATTTTGATTTTACAAAATGATAATGAGAAATGATTCGTCACTAATGAAAACATTTTAAGAAATGTAATTATAACTTTGCATTGCTTATACTTAAAAATTTAATTCACACACTTAAGATAAGATTTTTTTTTTATATTACTGAAAAATACTAAAGAGCACTTACAGTGTCAAGGATTCTTCGCTTCTCAACTTCGCTTACATGAAGCTTCATATGCAAAGATTAGGTGGCATAATAAACGGGGCGAATCGTATTAAGGGTGAAACAATTGTATCAAAAATAGTTAAGTTGCAGGCACCGTAACGTATTAATGTGTTTCTTCTATATTTAAAATACTCACCCAGCAGTGCAATGAGCTACAGTTAACAGCCATTCTTTGTGAATGACAATACCACCGCAACTTTTAATTGTCCCTCCTACGTTGATTAGTCGTAAAAGCGCTTGATGCGAATGCTGTCCAGAGCGCGCATCCCAGCCTGATACAATACGAGACCATCCTGCTAAAAAAGTCCATTTAGTGATAAAAAGTCCATTTATAAAAATATACTATACTAATAGTCGAATCATAGTAATTGTCATTTCTCCACTTTAGTTAGAAAAAGTGGGGGCGTCTAGTTTCGCTACTAAATACTCAATTTCTTCAATTTATGCGAAACGCTTAGAATCTTCTTACTAGAGATAAGAACCTATCTAGAACGCAAATATCCTGCTACGTCTAAAAAGCGTGAAGTTCCAAAAATAAAGTCGAGTGTCTATGTTGTTATATAGGAGTAGGGCAGTGTCTAAATGTACATGCGTGGGTTCAATCTCGTTTGCGGGGAGTGCGTATAATTAAATTATTAAAATTTTACCGGTATGGTAAGACTTAGGCGTTAAGTTACGCTACTTAATACTCAGTGTCTTAAATTCGTGCGGATAAGGAATCACATTGATACATATTAGATTCTTTAGGATAGGCAGCTGTACTAAACGGGAATATCGTGGAGTTGCTTCGCCTTTTCTACCTCTAAAATGGACAGTGAAATGTAAAGAACGGACATTGTCATAGACTTTTCTTTGTTGTGATACAGTTAATGTTTAATAAAATTTTATAGCAAGCATCATGTTTTATACCTACATAATATGCAGGGTAGTGTGTAGGCTTATTGAACCCCATGTAACGTAGTTAAAATGTGTCTGAGTGTATTAGATAAGTGCTGGTTCAATTCCTGCTCGGGAAAAATAGATGTAAATAAAAAATATTGTTTTTTTTTTAAATAAAGCACATAAAAATATTTACCTTAACATTGAATAACAAATAAAAATTAAACTGATTAATAATTATCAATAAAATTCAATGACGTATTTAAATACGATACGATGCGAAATATTTATATTTTGATATTTAAATGTATTTTGTGATACCAAACGCTAAGTCTTAATCTAGCGTTTAATATAATCTGTATAATCGGTCATTAATTAATCCCTATTTAATTGTATTATGTGGTACACGACGCCATCGTGGCATAGTTGGTAAAATGGTAAAAACGCAATAGTCACTGGTTCAAATGCGTTTGAGTAATATTACCAGCTTCACGCTTTTTCCCACATATCAAGGTAGGCAGAGAAAACCTAGTCTATTGACACTCCGTTCTCTAATTTCCGCCGTGTGGGTTCGATTCCCACTCGGTGAAATGGTCATAATTAATTTATTTTTACTTCTTCACTCTGACAAAAACAAGACAAAACCCCCCACTTAATAAGCAATGTCTCAAATTCGATTAGAAAGAGGAGAACGAAGTGTCTTGCCACTAGGTTCTCTCTGACTACCCTGCTATGAGGAAAAAGACGTGAAGCAGAAAAATAAAGAAAAAACGATTTTACCATTATAATCTGACTTATTCAAGTCCCCAAAATCGAGCTCTTGTGGTAGTACCTGAAAAATATTATATAATTTATATTTCTCTGTTACAATTTATATTCCACTTGAAGTAAACTAGTAGCATCGTTGATGTGTACCCGTTGCCTTAGCAACGTGTACGTCGCGTCACTTCACATACAAAAGTCTATGTCAAACTCATGGTAATGTGTCTAATATTTATTTTATATATCTAATACAAACGTATTATTATGTTAAATATGTAAAATATTAGAATGCAAATAGTTCTATAATATTTACTATTGGAGGCAGTGTGTATCTTATTAGGTATAAAGCACATACAGTTTTCCACTGTTGATTAAGGTTTCTCTTGATAGCTAGCATCCATATATGTGAGCAAGCTGTTGCCCGCGTCTGTGTTCATATAGAAATGGAGACATAAAGCTCTATGACGATATCCCTTATCCCTTAAACCGGACCTATCGCAAATTTCCTTCTTAGTAGGTGTTTACTAATTATTAACTAAATTCCTGTCAAATTTCATCTATATAGATATAAATTATAACAATTGTAAATCGCTTGTATAATAATAATTATTTGTTGTAACTGGAAGCGCATTTGGAGCCTATAATTAAATACCACTAATAGGTGTTTCTAATAAAAGAAATTTTCTTGTGCTTAATAAAAGAGCGGCATTTTGTTTCACCACCCAGAATATAATGCCTCATTTTTATCAAACTGAGGCCATCGTTGCGCAGTGAGACAGCGTGTGACTGTGAAGTTGTAACGTTGGTTTGCGGTTCGATTTCCAGTCGGGGAAATAATTATATTTCAACTAGCGGCCCGCGCGTGGCATTAACTCGTTTTGAGCTATGTCGTACGGCATTTTCGTAAAGCAAAAAACTAAAAGAAATGAGAGAGAAAGTAACCTATGGTTATTCAAAAATCCTTAAGTATCTCTATATAAAATTTCATCACAATCGGTTCGGCTGAGCGTTCAAATTTTTATACGTTTTCCTAAAAAATGTTAGAGATGTTAGAGAAAAAATGTTAGAAATGTTAGAATGTGAGTGTGTTAATAATACTTAAAGTCAATTTCACTTTTTTTTTAAGGGCAATAAAGAATATACTTATATAATTATACTGTCAAAATAACATTTCTTTCCTATTCAAATGAAAAATATTTAAATAATAAATTTAATACAAAACATACCTGGGCCACTGACAGGGCTATGAAGAGCTTCAGACGCCACATCTTCCAGCCAACTAGGGACAAAGATGAACTGTGACTTGTCCAAGTAGAATCCCCCAATATGAGATAATTTGAAACTTTTAACAATTTGCAGTATAAGATACGATCTACAAAAATGTGTTAAATGATAAAAATCTACATAGCTAGATGCATGTTAACACGGTCGAGGATCAGGGTGTGTCTTGTGTGCCTTTTTTGTTTCGTCATTTTCTGTAAACTTGTGTTCCTACTAGATTTAATAATCTTTTATAACTTCATGTATTCTACCATAGCATACTCTAAAGGCCATCATAGTGCAGTGGGACAGCTTTTGACTACAAACGCGATTGAATGGGTTCTATTCGCACCTAGAGGAATGATTATAATAAAATTATATTCATTGTTCTGTTCGGGGTAAGAATACAAAGGGCGGCGTTTAATTCCACCACTCAACATGAAATGTCTATATTTAGGGCGGAAAGTGGAGAACGGTGTGTCAAGATACTGGGTTCTTTCTGACAGCGCCACGTTTTATCCCGCATAGCACCCTGCTAAAACGCTGTGTATTTTACCTTTGCCAGATAGTATTTAATGCGTACGTTCTTTACTTTCAGACATTGAGTGGCGAAATCCAGTCCCACGATTCGCTTTTTTCGCTTCGTGTCTAAAGAAACATGCATGGCTATTGCAGTCATCAGTCTCATATAGTTACATGTAACTATGTACTACAAAGATATCAGAAAAACATTTACATTATTATACATATTTGCATGCATTAAAAATAGTTCAACCAATTTTATTTACTGGCTTATATGCCTTATGGCTTAGCTCCATTTAAGATGTCGATTATTACATCTAGCGATGGAATGTGGCATTTGTGATAAATTTTTCTGTAGATAAGTTTGAAAGAACTTTTCAAAAATTGTAGGACCGCTTAGTCCGCCTTTTACAAGTTCTGGATTGTATCGTCATATCATTTAATAAATTGGCCGGTCTTTTGATTTTTAATTTCATATTTTAATTAATATTTGTTACCTTTGAAAGAAAAATTCTAAACACGATTTAAATATTAGACAAATGTCATTATAGTAAATATATATATAAAAAAACAACCTAGATTGTGCAATGAAACAAGACTGACTGTGAAAAATCTAAGGTCATGGAGGCAACGGTCATCAGGGGAAAATGTAAAGAACTTTATCCCGCGTATACCGATGATTCCAACAGCCTTACAATATATCGCTAGGCCAATCAATTAAGTTTTCTTGTCCTGTCCCAAACAATCACCATGAAATTTTATCGCAGAATGTCTTTGCGTATTTATTTTTTATTGAATTTTAACACATTATTACTGTCTGAGGCTTCACGAAGTCAGTCAGTCGCTAGATCAGCTAGTGTTAAAATATATTTGTTCAAACTAAGTATTAACTGTGATCTATAAATATTTATAATTGGAAGATAATTTAAGCATTTGCAATATAACTCTGGGGATTAAGGCACCAAAAACGGAATTTTGTGAGGAGTATTTTAAAAAATATGACGAGTACGAAAAATTATGGCGAGTAAGGAGGAACGCCGGTGGTTTTTAACAGTTTTGTAATGTTAAAACTATTTCTCGATCAGTGCCTGGTCTGGCGTTATCGTGGAGTAATAATTGTTTCGCAATCATTGTTTGGGGTTATGCAGATATGTCAAATCATGCGTCACCCATTTTTCAAGTTTAGTTTAATAACAACTGCTACTAGCTTCCACTGTGTTAGTGCCCCATGGAACTCGTATTCGAAAATTACTTTGAATTTTCATCCATGTTCACTTTTAAAACTGAATATACTGGTAAGTCAG
Organism: Podotricha telesiphe; assembly: GCA_038994665.1. NCBI lineage: Eukaryota > Metazoa > Arthropoda > Insecta > Lepidoptera > Nymphalidae > Podotricha > Podotricha telesiphe. Next base: position 12,868 of record JAOYRR010000592.1, read on the forward strand.
ACAAACAAAAGCTTTTTTTTTATTTCGTAGGTTGTAGTTTTTTTTAACACGATTAAAAAAGATTCATTCTGAAGCATGACACCTCGCAAGTTTTATTTTTTATAATTATTAACGAATTGTGAACGCAGATTTACAAAAAATGTTGTTAGATAATATAACTTAAGTATGGGCCGAACTAAATGGCTGTGACTATCTTATAGGTAACAAAGCATTAGGTATATATTTTTGAATATTATTGAACATACTCAAGAATATAAAGACGAGAAATGTTAACTAAAATTTGATAGTTAAAAATAAAATGGCAGCATCATAGTACAGTAATAGCGGACGGACGGACCATCGCTTAAACGGTAATGATTTCAATTTTTTTTACGCGGACGCACGGACTCGTGTAATGATTTGAAATTTACGCGGATGATACTGCGGGACTCACCGGCGAGCCGGATACTACCCGCTAAAACCCAGCGGAAACCGTCTGCACCGTCGCAGGAACGATCGCGCATGCTACTCCGACGCCTTGGTGAACTGCCCGCATATTGCGGGCCACCGAAGCCTTAAGGGTGCTCTCAGGTTTCTTTCAGAGTACCCGCATCCTCGATGACTTGTAGGACCCTCCCACTGTGGTTCCTCTAGGGTAGAGGGAGTTTGGAGCTGCGTGTACGCGCTGCACTCGTGCACCCACTTCACATTCTCAATGTGCAACTGATTCGCAGAAGGAGACCATCGCAGACCAGTTCCTCTCCCATTCCAGCATGGCTCTCTCCACACTGCATAGTGAGAGGTCCCTACCCACTACATCCATCAAGGCGCGGCATTGTGAGAATAATTTCAACCCTTAACCAACCACTAAAATTTTTACCATTTTCATTTCTATAAAAAAGGCGGATAGTAGCGAAAGAAGTGTGTCAACAGTAGGATTTGTGTTAAAAATTATACAATAGTCTAAATAGTTGTAGGAGGTCATCATGGTGTAGTAAGAAACCAATATTATTGTAAACAGTAGTGTGGATCTGGTAAAAGAAACCGCGGCGCTGAGTTCTGCCACTCAACACTTACTGTCTCGAATTTAAAATGCGAAAATCGAAGTGCCTTGACACTAGGTTTTCTCTGTCTTACCCACTGGTTACAGCGTTGAGCTAAAAAAAAAGGATGACGGTTCTCAGTATTCTTTGCAAAAGTGTCACTTTAGTGATGTAAACGACATAATACCTCCAACCTATCTACTTATATATTAAATTGCCTGTTCCGAAATAAATATGAAAACGTGCAGTATAAATGTAAGCACCTACTAGAAAGCATTTCCTTTCATTGTTGTCGTCCTGGTAAAGATATAAGGTTCACCCTTTGGTTATGTTTTAGTTACATTTTTGAATAACCTGACGACGTATAGTCCACGTATATGTAACCACGGCCTACTGAAAAGTATTCGAAACAATAGGTTTCCTAAAATATATTGTCGAATACCAAAACATACGCGATTAATTCGGTTAAAATATTTCACATTTTGTACCAAGAAGTGTGGCAAATAGCGTTGCAATATTTTCTTACAATCATAGAATATAAACAGAAGATAAAAGCTTGTTTAAAATATAAAAGATTATTTCTATGTTTTCTATAGATTGGATTAAAGTAAGTAGAATGATTAATATAAAACGATTTCTAGGTCATTAACGTTTAATTATTATTTAAAGTATTCACAAAGTTCTATTATCGATCGATTAGTTTAATAATTAAAAATAATCAGATATATTGAATTGATGTGAATAAACAAAGGACCTTAGTAAACGTGGCGTTAAGTTCCTCTGACTAGAACGATTGATTTTAGAACCTAGAACCTGATTGTAGAACGTATACGTTTTCTAAATATGCTTTTCAATTTCCTAAGTATGTGATTAACACTTTAAAATGTAAAAAAAATGAAAATTATATAAATTGATATCAATAGTTATGTTATACTTTGTGTCATGTTACATGATAAAAAGTAGTCAAATTCCTCTTACAATCTTCTACACGTATATAACAGTTGCAAATGGGATATTAAGTAAGTATCCGAAACATATCCTATATTTTGTATGTATACAAGAAAGTGGATATTTTCCCGGCCACAAGTCTCAACGGTCACAAGTCGGGATTCAAATCCGCAGGCGGCATCCTTGTGACCAACGACATCCTCACAAGCAGCCAAGTAGTTTTTGCATTTTGTAGGGTCTGAATACCCTCATCCCTCGCCCAGCCGATATCGCTGTAAGTACAAGAGAGGCATCAGCGTTAACCACAAATTCAAAAAAATATATGTTTCAAATAATAAAAATGTTCTATTCATCGCATGTCTTATATTATACAAATAAGGTTCGTTTGCATTTGTGTATGGCAAAAATGACATTTTATACCGAAAATATAGATTTTTTTTTAATGTTAGTTTTTTTAATATTTTTTTTATAATTATTTTTACGTGGAGCATGTCAATGTGTAATGTAAGGGTAAGCTCGCCCATATTAGAACAAAGTAGTTACAAATACTTATTTAAATACTCGTTATTGGAATCGACGGTGTAATATATACAAATGGATGAATGCAATGAATCTAATTATTTGCATATCCATCAAATACTGACCGCAGTCGGGGTAGTCAACTTAGTGTCAAGACACTCCGTCCGTCACTTTGCACCCGACATCTAGACATTGCGTGATTGCGTTTCACGATCGCTTAGTGGCGGAACTCAACACCGCGCTGCGCAGTTCTGAGATGTCTTTCTTTTTTTTTTAATATAATCATTATCTTGAGTGGGAGTCGAACCCACGACCAATTGTATTAACAGTTAGACGCTGTCCTACAGCGCCACAATGTATATATAATCATTTTAACTGTTATAATTATTATAACCCAAAGTAATTAAAATGCTGCGTGGATTATTTAATAGATAACGACGTAGAAATATTAACTTCATTGATATACGATATGGGTTTCTAAAAAGAAGTACTGCTACTCAGCATTGTATTATATTACTTAATTATTCAGAAAATTATAAGTTTTAGACATTTCTTGTCATATAAGTATATTTTATTAATAATTCAAATATTTTTTTCCACTTGTTATAAAATGAGTGTATTTTAAGATTAATAGATAACAATCGCTGTATATCGCAAGAGAAGAAGGTATCATATCAATTTTAATCGATATATAAACTATGTACATACTATTACAAAACAAAATTTATTTAATCACCACAAACAGACACACAAACTTACTTATACATTTATTTGTGCTAAAAATAAATCTAACAAACATATATATCAAAAAAAAATCCAAATATTTAATTAATAATATTAATTTAATATAATAAATAATATCAATTAAATTTATTATAGAATCCCTCCCTCTCTACCTTTATTTACAATCTAATTTCCAATTTCCAGTACAATGAGTAAAAATATACAAAGTTTAACAAATCCCCCGATAGATGGCGTTACAACGAAATAATTCAAGCTATCGTTTGGTTCAGTCACGAAGTATATAAGGTGCGGGAACTTGTACGCTTGTTAACTGAACGCATAAATGGTTGTGGGTTTAAATTCCTAAAAGTATTTTTGACGTGGTTCTTGTACTTTATAGTACAAGAACACATAATACAAATGAAATTTAATATAGAAATATATTATATAGTACAAAGGAGTGTTTTATAGTATATGTATAATATTCATATACTATACACTCATCTGTATAATGTATATATTATTGTGGATAAAGAATGTACATAATATATATAATTTCATACATTATATATTCTTTCTTTATATAAAGTTCTCACTTTCTGTCTGAATCCGAGACGTTGGGTGGGGGGTGACTACTCAACCCTGCGCTTTGTCTTAGATACCAGAACGGAGAAATGAAAATGTTTTAATATTATCATACCTACGTATAGAAATCGAACCTATAGCCACTACGCCCCGGTAGCCTAGATTTATAATCTATATTATGTGTATACAGGTTATAACTTTCAAATTTCAAAATTAACCATGAAGTTGATAAAAATTCATACAAATTGAATGGATATTGAACTTCAACTACTAAGATTAAACTTCAAATTCATAATCTTAGTAGTTGAAGTTCAATATCCATTCAATTTGTATGAATTTGAATGAATGAAACGCTGCATGTATAAAGTATAGTTAGATCAATCTACATTCGGCTACGCCGATTTTCGAATTCGAATTTTCTGGGTATATTAATTACAACTTAGTTTTATTATTAGCATTTTTGTAGAGAGAATGTTGAGAATGTTTTGAGCCAGAGATAATGTTATTTATTAAGTATATTATGTTTTCTATAAATCTAAAACCGTTTCCTTAAATATGTTAAAATAAAAACTGACTTTTTAATAACAGAACATTTTTCAGATCTGTATTTACGTAAAAGTTCTAGGTATAGATTAAATGAACAACGCTATTGCATTACTTTATAATGATATCAATCAGTCAATCAATGTTGAATATCTTGATAGAACAAGTGTTTAAATTGATATTCCTTAATACACTGTGTCAATAACATACTTAATGTATATGATAAAAAATCAATATCGTAAATGAAATTTTTGCTTGCCAGTTAACGTCTTTGATTGTCTTCCGCATATTATAAGGTAGGTATAGAGAACCTATTTATAAGTCAGCCTGTTTCTATGTGTTAAATGGCGAAACTTCCCTCTCATACCAAACGGGATGATGTATAAACAACTCTATGTATAGCTTATTACATAAATCGAATTGGATTTAAACTCACAACTATTTCAATTAGTCAAGTTCTTGCCAGTGTGTTGATGGCATCGACCGTCTAACAACTACTAAGCGTACTTTTTTCTTCAGATGAATTGCGTTGAGAATATAATATTCTTTAAGCTTCACGCTTTTTCAGGGTAGGCAGAGAAGAGAGTTGGTGTCAAGACACTCCGTTCTATAATTTCCTCACGAATCCGAGACGTTGCATGCTTAATACGTTCTTATTACCAGAGCCGATAAATTAAAATAATTACCACAATGGCGTTCTTTTAAGTTCATTTTAAAATATATAATTTCGAAGTAGCGCTGTAAATTGCCAATTCAATATAGTCTTTATTACCTTTGTTTTATATAATACGAATAAATAAATACATAATATTATATATATATGTATGTATAGACAAGGCAAACGAGCGTTGGGGTCATCTGATGATAAGTGATCACCGCCGCCCGCGACCCCATGTAACACCAGACGAGCTACAGGGATGTGGCCGCTCTTTAAGGTGGAAATAGACGCGCTTTTTGAAGGTACTCATGTCGAATCCACCAGGAAACACTGCCGCTGGTAGGCCACTTCACAGTTGAGTGGCACGCGGAAAGAAGTTCCTAAGAAACCCCACAGTAGTAGAGTGCCACGTAATCAGATTAATATTCTAATAAATTTCTTTATTTACATACCTTATTTTAGCTAAGACAAAGCACGGCGTTGAGTTCCGGCTCAACACAAGCAAAAATTGGATAATGGAGTATCATCTGCCTATCCTGTTACTCAGGATAAGGTGAGCTGCTCAGTCCATTTATCTTCACTCGACACGTATATGTTCAACCAGGTACGTGCCTACGCCAGAGTGCATCTTGTAAAACAATAATTCGTATGCAGTGTGAATATATAATTTATTTATATATATATTACATACGAATGTACAGGGTTCAAGGTTCCTCGAAATTCCTACGGGAACGGAAATACACAAGATGTCACGTCTTAATTTGATGACAGTTTATTAAAATGTGTATTTAAAATTAATTAATTATATTTTTTTAATTAATTAATTAATAAAAATAATTAAGATCGTAAGTACGTGTAAAATTAAAAAAATATATACTGGGAAAGGTATCAAAAATAATCTTTAATAAGTCAGCTAGAGCCTTTATTTAAATAATACATTTATACTTGAACATCACATTAATTTTATCATAAATTGTTTTTACAGTAAACAAAGAAAAGCGCATAATAAAAAAATATAATTTAATTTAAAACCCCATATAAAAATCTCAACGTAGCGGGGGATTTGATGAAGCACTTGTAAGACGCCATCGAGGCGCAGTGGGACAGACTACTGCTCTGAAGTGTATTATATTATTTTCATATCTCCACTGTAGAAAAACGAAGCAGCGGCGTTAAGTTACGCTAAGAACAACTTCTAGAACTTTTTGTTTGTTTGCTGTTCTTTTGCGTGTAACATACTGTCCATGAAATTCAACGACGTAGAAATTTTTACACTTAACATAGTTGAGTAGACGAAGAGAACCTAGTGTCAAGACAAGTTTCACAACTTTACGCCACGTTTTGTGTTATCAAAGCGTGAAAATTTTTAATTATATAAATATTATCAATTCGAGTGGGAATCGAACCCATAACCACAGCACTAATAGCCAGACGGTCCTACTGCACCACAATGGCCTTTCACTTATTTATTTTATGTTAAAATAAAACATATACATAAATCAACATATTGTTTATAAAGTACAGGTATCATAAAATATATTTAGTGGGAGTATTAATTATCCAATTTAAATATATAACTACCACTTTAAAGCTAAAAGATCGACACTACTATATAATCATATTGTTTTTTTAATCAAATTAAATAGTCAGTCTTAAATATATACACAGAAAAAAAATTAAACAAATAAACAATTTAAAATTATTGTTTTTGAAAACTATTTTATTTATTAAATAAATGAATAAAAAGAATTTTCTTTACTTAATCTTTTTTAATTTGAAATTAGAGAAACATTGAGATTTTAAAACAATAAAAAAATAAATTTGTACATATTTTATCTATGGCTCTATTTATTTTTACTGGTAATTTTCTAGAACTAATACAATACTGCCTTAAATAAAAGTGGTTATGGAATATAATAAATGCGTATGGAATTTTAATTACAAAAAGATTGCGATTACGAGAAAAAAAATTGTATTGTAAATATTTGGTGAACAATTGGTACATTATAAAAAAATAAAAAACTTTTTTAGCTTTACACTTTTTTCCGATTAGCAGATACAGTAACCTAGTGTCAAGACACTCCGTTCTCCACTCACCACACGAATTCAAGACATTGCGTGTTAAGTGGCGAAACTCACCCACCTGTTTGTTCACGAGAGCGGAGAAATTAAAATAATCTTAATATATTCATACCTCCGAGCGGGAATCGAACCCACAACCAATTGTGATTACAGTCAGACGCCGCCCCACTGCGCCACAACATGATGGCGCTTAAAAAATATTATAAACTTATTTTAGTTTACATTTGTAATATAATATAATATGGAAGAAAGTAGAGTCGAAGTGTTCAGTTCTTGAAGAAATAATAGTTTTAAATATAAATAAACAATTTTTTTTACTTTTTTACATTTTTCTATCATACTTTTTAATTTACTTACATTTAAAAAATCACAATGCAATTTTTTTTTATTTAATCAAAACACATTTTGAAATCATGAATATATAATGGTTTATTATTAAATATTAAATCAATTAAATAAAGAACAAATATAATCCTGCTTAGGCCATAAAATTTCCATTTCAAAAACTGGACGACTATAATCATAATAAAAACTATTCTTCATAAGAACTTACAGCTTTTAATGATATATTACAGTTAAAATAGACAACGACGTTAAAACAAACAGCCAAGTTACAAACAAAGCCGATTTTTTATTCGATTATCTATTAAGATTCATTAATTATCTATATCTATAATCTACCGCTCGATCTATTTCTAAAAAAGCTAACAATATTCGACTTTACGCCATCGCCATAAGGACAAAGTGACTAAACGACTAAACTAACTATATGACTATCTTCTTAAGTGTCTGTGGAAAAGCACCATTCAAAACATTTAGCTTATTTAGAGTTACAGTCATCCTTTTTATGTGAGACTTTAAAATTTCTTAAGATTATTGGCTTAGTAGTGTAGGGAACTTAGCTTTATTCACATTTGACTTAGTATGATTATTATATACTTTCGCTTTTGAATATACAATAATTTATATTTCTTTTTATTAGTTTTCTAATACATTTATTTGATGGAAAATAAAACTTTTGTTTTATTTATTACGGTAAGACAGCTAAGATAGGACAATGTCTGTCCGGTTAGCTAGTATATATATCGACGGGCTTTACATACACTGGTACAAGTGCAAAAACACATTTACACAGGAGAGCGATTTGAAGGTTCCTAACATTGTATTTTTTCTTAAGCGGTGTTTCCCTACATCGCCCAATGAACCTGCCAAATCTCATCTTCTTTCAGACAGTAGTTTTGGCTGTTCATTCAGACTAACGTCGCGCTTTACTTAGTCACAAGTGCAGAGAAATGAAATTATTTAAATATTTATTATATTTATCCCCCTGAGGGGGAATCGAATCCAATCAGACGTATACAGTCTGCGTCTGCCATTGCGTATACAGTCAGACGCTGTCTCACATATAAATATTGTAAAAGATAAACGGTAACTCTAAATTATAATTAATTAACTACTAAGTCACTAAAACTTCATAAGCTCACGACTGTTGATGTCACAAAATGGCCTATATTATGATTTAACATTTTTTTTTCTTAGGCTTCAACCTTATTTATTAGTGCTAGAATTATTATATGTGAAAATAAAACTATATATACATATATAACTATAATTCACATATTTTTGATTTCTTTTTTAAATTTTTTTATTTTATAAAATTAGGTTAATATATTTTCAAATGGAAAAAGCAATAGCTATTCTGTTCGATAGTATGAGGCGAGAAGCAAAAATAAATATTGTCGACGTTGGATATGTAAACAAATTTGAAAAATTTTTTTTTATTATACTAAGTCCATCACCACCACCATCCACTATCATATAATATTAAGAAGCTATTATAGATCCATCTCTTGCAACCTAAAATAAAATACTTTATTATAAATATCTAATGATTAAACTTTTCATTTCTTAGGCCTTAATAAAGTATGCTTAATGCATAAATTTCAATGACTCAAAGTAAAGTATGTTAATGGGAAAAATAAATCTCTATCACTGTTAACGAAAAGGAAATTTAAAAATAACATAAGTATATGAAAAGGAACTCCTACGCAATGCTGTTGAAATGAGAGAAGCAGTGTCTGAAACTTGTGACACAAGTGTAGGGCCTAAAGCACTCTTATAAAACGTCCATTAACGCTCGCCTAACATCTACAACGTCAACAATATACATATAAACGAATAATATAATATAAAATGAGATTTAAAAAGATAATTTTTTTTTTATAAAATAAAAGAATATTGCCAGCATAGTGCAAAAGTATAAAAAAGAAAATGCGAAGAAAAATGCAACATTTATACTGTGTTGGTTAATAAACATTAATTAGTTAATACATATGACATATATATATAATACATAAAATATAGTATACGTTTGTGCGTAAATACGAAAAACTTCAATTATTTGTCTACCTTCAAAATTGTGCGGTAATTTTAGAAGAATTAAGTCTTTGGCATTTATTAGTCTTACCACGTCAAGTAAATATTTTAAGATTAAAAAAAGTAAATCGTCACCTGGCAGCTGTCAGATATCAACTGTTGATAGAAATTGTCCTTGACATGTCATTTATTATATTGAGTGGAATTCTTGAATAAATTAATTTCTTCGCTTTATAGATAATAAACAATAATAATAATATAACATCTAAAACAGCCGTCTCATTAACTAGCACAATTATGTTTTCGAAACGAAATTGTATTAAAATATGATATTACTGGAAGGTAAAGCAGTGACAGTACATTAAAATGTAACAAAAATTATAAATCTAGCTTAATTTCTCATTGTAATGAGAAATTAAGCTAGATTTATAATTTTTAATTAAATTTATCTTGTAAGTTAATAAAAAAAAACATGCATAGCAAAAGAAATTAAATATTATGTACATTCACAAACTCGTTTCTGACATAGCGAAAAGAGTAAAATATAAATAAAAATTCTTCAACGTTGCTGCTTTACCACTTTCCAATAAATTATTGGTATATAATTTACCAGATTTCTATACTCAATCACTATTATTACCGCACATAGAACACTGTCAAATAAAGTAACAAAACTTTCCAAGACAAAAAAAGGCTAGTCATTTTAAAATAAAAAATAAATAAATTTTAAAACAATTTCGTTCCACAATAACAATATAACATTTAGTATCCATCTCAATACTATGTGATAAGTCTCTAATAACACACCATATATTGCCATCCCTTTCTTTCCATATAAACAGAAAGAGACAGTATTACAAGTACCTGTTAAGTTAATAGGAACTTATCAACCATATATATATCAATGACTAATACCGTCTTTTATACCTTCTCCGTTTGCATCAACTGCGCTTCTCCATGTCACCCGCGGAGAACTCAGTGAGCATCTCGTTGTGGTAATTCTTCTCCATTTTAGTGATGTTCTTTTGATCCTCCAACTTCTTTTTGTCTTCGGAAGTCTTGCCCATGAAGACCTTCACAGCGCCAACGGACATGAGGTAGAACCAGTAGAACTGTGGAAGCAGGAGGATGCAAATCGAGATCTTGCAGCCGGTTGGAAGTGATTTTACTGCCTGGAAATATAAAAGTGGTGTGTTATAACTGTGACTCGCTCTATGAGTGGCACTCGGTGGAGCGATTATATTTTGATTATTTTTATTTCTCTGTTTTAGAAATAAGGCAAAGCCGCGGCGCTGAGTTCCCACAAGAGATGAAACGGATAGTGGTTTGGTCGGCTACCGGATATTAGGCAGGCTACAAGGCCAGAGCGCTGGAAATCCGGTTGATACCGGAACTACCGAATAAACTAGATATAACATTACACGTGAAGCTCGTAACACTTTTGGGCACTGTTTCAATGAAGTGGCAAAGGAATAATAGTAATAGTGACACTATATTTATGAATATAAACTTTCTATTTAACCTTTTTTAGGAAAATTATGCAGACGCAGGAGTAGAAAATTTGACTCAGTTAAAGTTTAAATGGGTTAAAAGTCGTTTTCTTATAATAATGTTTTGAAAAATAACTAGATACATAAAGTAAAGGGACAACTTTACAAACACTTTGGAGAGCCCACACATCATTACAATAATAAAACTTAAAATTAATTATATAATTTAAACAGTGGGACTTGAAACCGATAATACCAGTTGTAATAAGCGTATAAGAATTTCGACGTGCGAGATACAGAACGTGGGCTTAGCGATGACAGCATTTGGACGGCAAATAAGAGGCGCGAGTTCGAGTCCCGCTACGTTGAAATGTTTTTTTATATTCTGTGTGAATATCACTTTAACATTTTAATTTTGTTAAAATGACTGTACAAGATGTTGTCCACAATTTGGTTAGCTTGGTCTTTACAGACCCTTGCGATACTATTTCTATTGCCATCTCTTATAATTTCGACTGTAAAGCGTAAAATCACATTAGTTCCCATTACCAAGAATTGGTCATGCAGGGCATATGAATATTGATTGAGCCAAAAATGTTTGTATTATGAAATTAATTAATGCATGTTAAAATAGAAAAAATAAATTAAATGTCAATATATAATGCAAATTTCAATAGGATAAATGAAAGTAATAACAAATTTATAACATTGTCATAATATACAAAAATAAATCTTTTTTGTATATGACAATGTTTGGGTTTATCAATATAATAGAACCCAAAACAATGTTTTTATAATTTTCTTTGCTGTCTGTTTATCTCCTTGTTGCACGCTAATCTCTATTGACTATTGTATTGGGGCCCCTTAACATTTAGTGTTTATTTCATTTCAATTGGTTCATCAACAAAAAGTTACAATGAATAGAAGTGTGCGAAAAGAAGTCATCCGGGCCAAAAGAAGTCATCCGATGTCGTTTGGCTCTCATTTTTTTTTGTTTCTTGATTTTGTCACAAATATGTTTTGTTCTAAGTTCAAAATAAACACAAAATAATCAAAAAAGAGAATCGAAGTTTTTCATATAGAAAAAAAAACTCACCTTGTACAAAATATATCCACTTTACAATTACAGTTTCATCAGTCAAGAAATACGCGGCAGTAGGCTTTTTTTAATCAATATATATATATATTTTAAATTTATCAAAAATGCATATAATTTTATTATTAATCATTGCATTTTTTGTACTTAGCAAACACTTGTTACGTCTGTCGCGTGTGGATATATCTAACATTCTTTGGAATAACTTAGGATTTCCAAACACAAACAAAGCAACCTCAAGTATATAGTGATAGAGCAGGGTTAAAATCTCATACCTGATAAAGTAGGGCTTACAACTGTCTGTGGGCTAAGTCGGTAACTCTAATACTTATCCACCAACTATCATTTTTTGTGTTAGAAGATACTGATGAACAGGAAGTTAACAGTCTCATTCAAACCCGAAAAACCACTTGCAACTGCCTACGATGGCATCAGTAATACATATCTCAAAGAGCATAGCTACTCGTTGCTCCCTTAACACATATATTTTAACTTATGTTTGCAGAACGGAATATTTCCCAAATCACTTAAAAAAGCTGTTATCGTACCAATATACAAAAATGTAATAAGGAATGACGTAAATAATTATCGACCCATCTCAATACTACCACCAATAGCAAAATTATTAAAAAAATGATTAACTCTCGACTAATAAATATCTTGAAAAAAATAATTTTCTGGCAGAAAATCAGGCTTCCGTAGCAACAAATCCACAGAACAATGTGTCTTTTCTATAACAGAACATATAAGTTGCAACTGGCAAAATATGTTCTTGAATTTAGCTAAAGCTTTTGACACCATATAGATTCTCATATTATTGACTAAACTAGAATGCTTAGGCATAAGAGGAAATCAACTTAAGCTTTTCCATGACTATCTCTCGGATAGATATCAACATGTTAAAGTTGGTAACTATACTAGTTGTGACCGCAAAGTCTCGTTCGGAGTTCCGCAAGGAAGTTGTAATAGGTCCAACACTATTTTTACTCTATATAAATGATTTTAGGTCTGTGGAAATATCAAAAGGTAAAATATATTCAACACTTAGCGTGAGGTGTGTTAAACAGCGCAGTTGGGTTTACAGTGTCATTAAGTGGTTAAGAGGCAATATGCTAAGTTTAAATGTAGACAAAAATTTTCAGTATACGCAAATTAAAAACGCAAAATTGCATGCTAAACAAAGTTGCTCATACTTGCGATTTAAGTACAGACTGTACCTGTTCTTCACTCGAATGGAAGAATTATATCAAATATTTGGATACCTTAGATGAAAATCTGCGTTTCATTGATCACATAAAGAGACTGATCGTTTACGAAAAAATATTTTTGTTTTTAAAAATTTGCGACATGTTGTTGATTTTGTACTTATTAAACACATATATTTTGCCTTAAGTTGGCGAAATCCAACATATTCATTCTTGAGCTTGCACAACGCTCTCTTCTCAAAGTCACAACTTACTTACTTACTTTTGTTTAAGCCTAAAATATCTATTCCGCGATAACTATTTTTATAGGGTTTATAACGATAATTCTAACACTTTTGCCCCGAACGGCCTAAGTATATTATAAAAAGCATATTTTAGAAAACGTACAAAATGATTAACGCATTCGAACCGGCCGAACTTGGAAACCGTCCAATTTCCTAAGTGTGTTTGAACACTTAAAAATGTTGAAAACATCTTGCTTTGATGATTTGATGTGCATGCCGATGAATAATAAAGGTACGCACCTGCCAGTAGGCCACGCCCTGCGCGCGCGCGTAGAGCCCGCACACGTAGGGCAGGCTGAGCACGCGGCACAGCGCGAAGCTCAGCAGCATGAGCAGCCCGTTGGCGCGGTACGCGCGCGAGCTCTTGAGGCGCAGCCGCGCCAGCACGCCGCGCAGCGACACGCACGGCGTGGAGGCCTCCATCAGGTACACGAAGCTGAACACGCAGTCGCCCAGCCCGCCGCGCAGGTACTGCCAAAGTCCAGACAGCGTGTGTTGAGTGGCGGGACTACGGGCTACGACGGGCTTTGTCTTGTCCCGCACCCCTCTATACATACCACTATAACCAAAAATCCAAATCCACCAATAAACAGATGGTGCATCAGTATGACCGGCTCGTGACGGCAGTAAGTGAAGAAGGAAGGCCGCTTCGTGTTCGTCGTGGAGTCCCCCGAAGAGAGAGACTCGCTCTTTGTTCGTCGGAATCTAGATTTGAAGTAATCAACGTTCGTTGTCATGTGTACGTATACCTAGAATATGAAAATTAAAGTTATAAAATGTCAAAAATCTAGAATTTATCATAGATTTTGGGCTCTACGCTTAATCCATCGCGGGGTAGTCTCAGTTAACAGACTGTTATACGTTGTATATATTATATTTTTAAGGTTTAATCCTTTAGAAGTTTTGGCTACCAGCGTGAGGAGACACTCAAGAACATCAAGACACTCAAAAGTGTCGATCATCGAGAGCGCGAAAACGAAAAAAAATTTTTTATTATATTTATATAACAACTATTGTAATGTGGGCGTAAATAACCACGATTTTTTGTCACGATTACGAATCATCGTTGGAAATAAATAAATAAGTAAAAAAACGGTTCTACCGAATGGAAATCGAACTCACTATTACGCGTGTACATTCGGTTTGACCCACTGCGCCACAATAGCTTCAAAGAACATAAATAAATTAAAGAGTTTGACATATTTAAAGTGTTATTTACATTCTTAGGTAATTTTAACAATTTTGGGAAACCAACCATGTGCTCGGACCGGAGCCGTGCGTTCAAAGAGGAGCAGGTTCGAATCCTGCTCCGTTTAAGTATTTATACGCTTTTGCAAAATACGATTGTTCCACACAAGAACCGGAAATAAAACGATGGATTTCAATTTCACCATAACGACGTACTATAGTTTACAATTATTTAAAAAGAACATGTTTCTGTAAAAAGAAACAAAATACAAGCAAACAAACTATTGTTGCCAATACTCACCATATACATAGACCATATGTCATAAAAGAAGTAGGCGGCGCCGAACCACGCGTACGCTTCGGACATGAAATGGGAGGATTTCATGAGATCCCTTGTACACGACCAAGCGCATACAATGGCGCCGGTCGCGCACGAAAACGCCGCTTGTACAGCTGAAACTAGCCTGGAAATGCACCAACAACAAATTGTTTATTTATACATACTTTATTTACAAATGAATATATTTTTAACACGGAGTATGAAGACACTACGCTCAATCTGCCTACACTACGGGAAAGGCCGAAGGTAAAAGAAAACTATTTGATTACAATTAGCATTTTCCAAAATTGCATTAAATTTCACGCATTACACAAAATTTCCCGCATTGCACTAAATTTCCTGCATTGCACTATATTTCCCGCATTGCACTAATATATATTGTTTTCATTTGTAGAGTCTTACACAATATTTGTTTACTTAAATAATTTAAAATATTCGAATCAGCAAAGTTTAAATCATCATTCAAGTCTTTTCTATTACTTATATGATTTTTTTATTTTTTCTAGCTATTCACCAAAATACGTGACCAAAACGAAACACAACTAAAGAGAACACGTTTCTTAGTTCTGGCTTTTGGAGATTTAAATTAATATTCAAGAGAATATTTAATTTAACAACATTCGAACCCGTACTTAATGAATTAGACTTCACACGCAATTGACAGACGAATGTTATACCTGAAACAACCATTAACTTGAATAAAGTATTCGAAACGTCTGACTTGAAGTTATAGTCATAATACATAGTCATCAGCCCTTCTCCGTCCACCGCTGGACATAGACCTGTCCAATTGCTTCGGATTCGAAAGTCAACTTCAATTGAAATTATATAAATTAAAACCCTTAAAATTTACCTGCTCTGGTAAAACAAAGCGCGGCGTTGAGTTCCGCCCTACTCAATACACAAAGTCTCGTATTCAGGTCGAAAGCTGAAATGCATAGGTTCTTCCCGCCTACCGTTCGTTAAAACTTCATAACTGCATTACCTATTATTTAATAAATTACTCACTTATTAGATATATCCAATACTTCGCCACAGCTAAGTCTGTATTTGTGTCTGAACCTTGCGCCTGCGCCGGTATACAGAGCTGCCACGTTGAACAGCTCGAACAGCGTTACAAAGTACACTAGACCTAGAGCGGTCAACATCGATCCACGTTTGATTGAGATTCTGAAATTAATCAGAAAAAAGAGTGTTTTTTTTAAATATACTATGACACTACAGAGTATACAGACTTTCTCTTCTACTTTTTTCGCCGTTCGTCTCTTTTACTCTTTATTTCTTATTAAATGTTAGATTAAAGTTGTGTTAAATTTGCCTTTGTTTTGAAACTAACGTAAACATACTATGCGAGAAATCGTATTAAGCGGAATCGTATAACGGGAGTTTTACTGACAATAAATCTTAATCTAGGTTTAGGTGTGTATTGTGTGTGAGTGTACACACACTCACACACACTGTGTACACGATGATTATGTGTTTTAATGTGTACTTGGGGAAATTAATTATAATCTTTTGGTCGCTTGCTCCATACCCTGGGGTAATAATTTTTTTTTTATTATTAAAATCGGTTTTGTTGTAAACAATAATACTGACTGACAATATTGACATACAAAAAAAATTAGAATTTTGAATCTAGTCGAGTCAATAACTAAGATAAGTGTACAACCTGAATTTTATTTTCACATTTTCGCATATCACTTTAACGAAGGATAATATTAGAATAAATTAAGCGAGTAGTGTAATAGGACTACTACAATATAGCATGACGTAGTTTTATTGGCAGGTCAATGTACTCTTATATGTATGAATCATTCCAGCATACAAAAACCATACAAAATAATATTGTCATGGCGCAATTAATAAATGTTATGCTGTATACAATGTTTATAGGTTCTAATTCTAATCGCTTTTCTTTTCTTAAACTAACATTCGATATATTCTAAGTATTTTATATATTTCTTTTTGATATCCCAACGTCAACGGGTTTACCGTCGACGCGTAAAGTACGCGTTGCCTTAGCAACGTGTATGTCACTATGTCAAACACATAGTAGTATATGTAATGTTATATTTTATATTTTTAATAAATTTCTATAGCATTATTATGAAAAAATATATAATTACATATATACATTATACATATATATACTTACATAGTTTTAAGTTTACATGGCAAACAGCCATGTAAACTAAAAACTATGCCAAATTGTCTACATCTCCGTCCGAATATTTTTCCTTCAAATAATAATATAATGATAACGTACTTCATTAGAAGAGTAACGAGGAAGGCGGGAGAGAATTTAGCTTTATTGTACCATAAAAGACTAAAGCAGAAAATTACCACCAATTGAATTTGAACCCACAACCACTGTGTCTCTCTCTGTCTCCGTATCCGCAGAGGACGGAATTATAAATTGTTTTATTAAATCAATACACGCACCTACTTGTAAGTTGTATTAAATACAAAATGGTAAAACTATCATGGTTCTTCTACAGTTATTCCGGATAATTTAATTTTACTATAGAACAAAAACAAATATTCAAACCCGTTTGTTTAGTAGTTCCAAAGATCTACAAACATACAGACAAGCATAAATTTTAAAATGTATATTCCAATACTGTCTTTTCATCCCCCTAAATTAATTTAATGCAAATATATTCAATGTATAGACGCCATTTTTTAAGTGTTTTACTATTTAAAATCATAAAATTCAATAATATTATTTTTACTTATCTTCAATGAAATAAAGTCATTACAGATAAGTGAAAAGAAATCGAACAAACAGTTTAAATTGCATTAAAAATCGAGGTCATATATGAACGCTGAATTTAAATAAGAAATATATATAGACAATAAATGCTGAGATGTCGTTATTGCGGGATCCTGCATCCTTTTCCAATCCCGCGTGTTGCATGAATACGAGTTGCGGGATTTGCGGGACTAGAAAGAAACATGTAGTCGGTCTCACGTGAGCGCGACCGCTCGGTAATTGGCAGAACTACGAAATAAAAAGAAGAAGAAAAACGAAGAACTAAGATTTACTTGACGATTTTGAAGCTTAAATAAATGGCGACATATGAAATTAACGGAAAAGTCTGAAAGTGGTGTTATTTTAGTTGAAAAATTGTATTCAGAGAAAAAAAAGAGAAGTGATATGCAATTTTAAACTGAGATCAAACTCTCCTGTTAGACTCACCACCCTGTTTAACATTAAATGTAGTGTATCCACGAGATTGACATTTTTAACACGCTTCTAATGGCATTTAGAAGAGTAATATTGTTACAGTTATATTGTATTCTGCCATTATTGTGTTAACTTTGCCCTTTCATTCCTCTTTTGCATGTGATGTTTTCTTTTAAGTGGTATAACATTACTTGTATTAATTTTAAGACAAATTTACTGGATATATATTAGTGTAACAACCGTTGGTATTCTTAATAAAAAAAAAAATTCCGCGAAGCCGCACTTTATCTAACCTAACCGAGTAAGTTTAAAATTTTCTTATTTAGTGGCGCAGTGTCTGACTGTAAAAGCGATTGGTTGTGGATTCGATACCCAGTCGGGGGAATGATTTATATCTAAATTATTTTTATTTCTTAGCTCTAGGACCTAAGACAAAGCGCGGCGTTGAGTTCCTCCACTGAACACGCAGTCTCGATTTTGGGTGGAAAGTGAAGAATGGAGTGTCTAGACGCTAGGTTCGCTCTGACTATGCGGAAAAAGCGTGAAACTGAAATCGTGAAACATTAAAATGAAGGTCCGATTTATTTAAAAACAAACTATTAACATAGATTAATTTATATAGAGTAGTCATAATCTATATAATTAAAAATGAAAGATATATATTTTAAACTTCATCCATAATAAACAACCATTGACCTTACAACGATAACCCCCGCCGTCCTTCCTCCGTCAACAGTAATATCTTGGAAGTCAATTCTTGTAATAATGTTTTTATTTATATTTTAAAACTGAAAAATGAAAACGGTTTTGTTCTTTCTAAGCTTTTCTCATAAGAATATATAAATTTGTTAGAAATAAACGTTTACGGACGCGGGATTTGAACCCTAACACCTTTCGTATAACAGGTTACGTTAGATAACGGAATGCTACTTATATTGCGCGTTAGCAAGAAACACTTTTAGCTCCTTCAAGAAAATTATTCAGACGCAGATGCATGAAAATTTGCGATGAATAAGTTCTAATTCCATACGGTACATTTTAGGCACATTGTTAGGACAACAACATTTTATGCGTCAACTCGACTATAAAATTATTATTACGGAATAATAGTTAGTCATAAATTGGATAAATAAACAATACTTTGCTAGTATAAGTGTCAAATTTTGAAATTCCCTTATACATGATGCCGCTTTAAGCTATTATATCGATTGACCAATAGTGGTTACTACAAGCGATAGTAATAGTACTACAAGCATTTTCGACATCTCGATTAACATATGCATGTCAGTAATGTCAGTCCTTAATGGAAGCTACCACCGGTGATAAGGCAGTTATGCGGAGAAGAGCCAGCCAGCCAGATTGTAATTTCTCAATGACGAATATTTTACAATCGCTGAGCATGACATTAATGCCATGAACACCACTCTTATTGTTAACTACTAGTTATTAATTATGTAACTATGAGATAAATAAACGTTTTTAAATAATAGAAACATAGTGATGTTATTGACATACGAACATGGAAGTCAGTCAAAATGCTTTTTCCGCTACGCACTTTTCCCCGCGTAGGGTAGGGTAAATAGTTTACCTTGACCTACGCGTAAGGTAAAGGGTTTTTCTTACCAGAGCGAGAGTAAGGAAAATAATTTATGTATTATCAATCCCCCAGAGTCGGAATCAAATGCACGACCAATCCCGTTTACACTTTAGACACTGTTCCACTGCGTCACCATGGCACAATAAATATATTATTTAACTGTAGATAAATTAATTTTCAAATTCTCTTAAATTATCTTGTTATTGACATCGACCCGTTCGCGGTTTCGCCCGCGTGAACTATAGCCGTTTCGTATTTTCGGCGACTTGTTCAGAAAATAATGAAATTCCTGAGAAGAATTAAAAAATAGGAGAAAAAAGTAGCCCATGTTCATCAAGATCGTCAAGTATCTCTATACAAAATTTAATTAGAATCGGTTCAGCGGTTTGGCCGTGATGACGTCAAAGCCAGAAAGACAGAGTTACTTTCGTATTTATATAATGTAAGCATAGATTTGACGCACAAAATAAATATTTTTCAAACAGTTTGAAGTTTCCATCTTGTATAGATGTCTGTATAAACCACAAAAGTAAATAAAGAACTTCCATCAACACTCTTTATATAGGTATATAATTATGTAAGGCTATAACAAACTTTCAAAAGAATCGTCTTATTACGTAAGTTTTAATTAGAGGTGGAAATGGAGTTGGATCAAGGTTCACGAATGCTTTGCTATCATATACCTACAAATTTTATTAGGTGTTTGAAAATTAAAGAAACCTTGTCTCGATTACGGGGTTTTATTTCGACGTTTTTATAGTGTTACACTTAGTATATGAAAAATATTTTTGTACGTTTTTGGACGGTTACCAAAATGGTAAGGAGTCGAATCCCGCTATGTTTACATTTTTATACGTTTTATAAAAACGTTTTTTTTTGTTTTTGAATCTCTAAAATATTATTTATAATGTAAAAGGAGTAAAATAACATGTAATTTTTAAAACACAGACAGAAACATCATTAAAAAAGACTTTTGTCCTTTTATTGTACACATGCAACACCATTTCAATGTCTCAATTTCTGGCGGAAAATGGAGAACTTGAAAAGTGCCTTGACACTGTATTCTCTGTGCTCACCCTGATATGGGAAACGTGTCAAGCGTAATAAATCACCCTAGCTCTAAATACTCGTATTAAAAATATTTGAAAAAAAACGCTATTATAATTTGTGGCGATTTTGAACTTTTCGATTTCAACATCGGACATCTGCAAAGTAAATACTACCTTGCCTGCCTAATTTCATATTTGTACTTCAAGCGGTTTACGATACTTCGTGATGTCATTCATCACGAAGTATCGTAAACCTATTGCTTATATATACATAGAAAGATAAAAGCAAATGGCCAAAGAGAGTAAAGAGTACGAATCAAGTAGCTGTAGTATCATAGTACATTTAAATAAATAAAAAGTAATTTAATATTTACCACTGGAAACATTATTTAACAGAAGTCTCTCCGTTCTCAATTTTTTACCCTAATTCGAGACATTGCGTATTGAGCGGCGACACTCAACGCCGCGCTTTGACTTGTTAGCAAAACGTAGAATTGAAAAAATAATTCAAATATAATCACTACCCGGGTGGGAGTTGAACCCACAACAATCGCGTATACAATCTCGCACTGTCCCACTGCGCCAAGATGCTCTCAGTTTACAATTGCCCTGATAATCTTTAATTCAGATGACGAAGTTCTTCTTATATTTCTAGCCATCATTTTGAAATAACAATAAAATTAAAAAAATATATAAATATGAATTCTTTGCAACATAATATTACAGATAAAGTTTATAAAGAGATCATTTTATCAGCACAAGGTCGAACGAACTCGCAGTTTTTCATTTAATATATGCAAATGAACGTCACAGTAGCACAGTTATAAACGGTTGGAACAAGTGCGTTTGTTACAAGTTTAAATCAAATTAAATAAAATGTAGTTTTAATATGTAGAGGGGAAAGAATATCGTCTATTTACTAGTCTTAGGTATTGCCACCTATTGTGCTATGTCCTTAAACTGGGCAGAAAGTGGAGAACGGAGCCCTGACCTTCTCAAAATAATCATCACATTGAATAACTTTTGTTAAGGCGCAATTACCATGTAGTACAGCTGGTCTATTAGATTCTACATCAGGTGTTCTTGTACATCATCAATACTGGCTAAGTGTAAAAGCTATACAACAATAAAGGTTATATTAAAATCCGTCTAGTAGTTCCGAAGATGCGTGCGTACAAACATTGTTTTATTTTATTATATGTATATATATACACATATAGATATAGACTCAAATAAAGTTATATTTTGTTAACATTTTTTTAAAGTCCCACACTAAGGAAATTGAAAATGACATTTAACGCATGGCTTAGCGGTCGGAGCCCTTGAACGGTTTTCAAGAGGCGCGTTCAAATTTTTATACGTTTTCTAAATATTTATTTTTCAAATAAAGTTGCCAATGGTTATAGATATATAATATAGATATAAAAAATCTGTAATTATAAATGATTTCTATCAGTGCGTCGAAAAATCCGTCAACTGCCGTGCGCATTTATTTTTGGGCTCAAAATCGGGCCGCCTCGCAACACTGTTACAAACCCACAAACATCGTGTCAAAGTCAAATTTATCAAAATTGGACCACGGCTGTATTGTTAGTCTATTATACAATAAACCAGCTACGACGATCATATAATAAAAAAATATTACTGATAATAGCTATAAATTACGACAGCGTCGGCGACGGTATCTATTTATACACTCGTCGGTTAATATGTATTATTATATACATACATTTTGCATAGATACTCCACTTTGCGTCGATTTAAATATTTATATATATAATCGCAATATATGCGAATATGAAAGTAAGATAACGTGGAACAAAAACATAAAGAAGGGGAAAATATAATAGTAAATTGGGTTTGAGTTCAATTCCCATTTGAGCGAGTGATAATTATATTTAAATTATTTTCAGAGTATTGTAAGACGCTAGGGCTCTGGTAAGAAGTAACCGCCATTCGACACGCAGTCTCGAATTCAAGCGGAAAATGGAGAACGGAGTGTCTGGACATTGAGTTTTAACTACCTGCCCTCCTAGCACGGAAAAGCGTGAAGCTGCACTCCATTCTCTCTTTTCTGTAAGTTTAGAGACATGGTAGTAATGTAATATATACATATTTTACTCAATTAATATGAAAAATGTTGGCTTTCTAATACATGGAACTTTAACTATGCCAAATTTCATTCACATGCGCAATTTTTTCTTCAAAAAGAGTCTACAAATTTTCTTTCACATATTAATTGTTATGTGAATTAAACCGTGAGTGGAGTAATTCAACTTCTAGACAAAAAAATTACGCAAAATATTTTAAACAATCCTCGTAGAATTTGGACTTACAGCTCTCAACATCTTTGTAAAAACCACGGATACCAAGATACAAAAAAAACGATACGTAATAAAAATGACACAAAATTTATAACATATTTTGAATTACTACATATAAAGTACACAAAAAGTTCTCATATGATACTTCATAGTAAAACTACGTTTAATGTAAACACTGAATTTATCAAAGTGTTTATCTCGTCCCATAAACCTGTACAAACAGCTAACACGATTAACGCCAGATGCCAAGGCCACGAGCACTAAACATACTGCAATCTTGCAAAATATATACATATATGAAATAATAGTAAGAAAAAAGAATATAGAAAAAATATGAATATAAAAAACAATAATGTAACATATATAATGTATCTAAGTAATCCTTTAAAGAATTGATTGATTCCCTTAAAAAGCCTGTATTTTTTTTTGTATCTTAACGCATTTTTAACAATAAGAAATACATTCTAAATTATTATTATTAATAAATGAGTTGCTTTTAATAAACGATACAGGACTTTTTTAATCTAATTTAGCCTAAGACGAAATATATATAGATATATTTTGTTTCATTTCACATTCAGAGATACTCTTGACTTGTCAAAAGATTTGGGTAAAAGATCAAACCCGCTTTCGCCAAATAATGTGAATATTAAACGACTATACCAGCAGATAAAAAGCAAAAATATTTTAAGTATACTTTAAAAATTTCATATATACCATTATTTCAAATAGCCCAATTGTAAAAAAATTTTTATAAATATTATGTAATTGTAAAAATAATAAAATTCCATTGGCCATTGTGACACAGCGTATCGGTGTCTAACTGTAATAGCGAAAGTCGAAGGTTTTGATTTTGACTCAGCGAAAAGATTATATTTAAATTTTATAGACATATATACAGACAGCACGGCGGGGTTGAGTTCCGCCACTCGAGAAGAAACAAATCGGATTCAGGCGGAAAGTGGAGAACAGAGTGTATTGACTTTTCACAGGATCTCCGCCTACCCTGGTAAGTCGGAAAAAGCGTCAATCTGAAGCCTTCTTTATATTTATAAAATTATTATAGATTTCCTAATGTATTTTATAGCATTTTATGGAAAATATTATACATTAATTACTTTGCAATGTCAATAAACACTATTGTTTTTTCATTACACATCATGATGATAATACAATTGACTTACATCCTTGTATGTGTTGTAAATACTTAATAACTAAAGGTTTTATAGGAGATATAAATACAATATATTATTATAAATTACATTTTTAGAAAACATACAAAAAATTTAACTCAGAAGTACTTGGACTTGCACCCTGTAAAATCTGCCACCCAAATTTCTCTAATGAAATATTAGCAACAAAAATAAGTTGTAACAAATGTATAAGAATTTCTATATAGCTATTCAGAAAGAATGAGTTTCGAGTCATGCTACATTGTTATTTTTATATGTTCTAAGGTTCTAAATATGTTTCTCATATCCTAAATGTGAGAATAACACTTATAAAATTAGTTTTAAAAATACACTAAAAAGGAACACACTTTAAATTATTTTCTTTTTATCCCAGTTGTCTCAATGAGAACATCAGGCTCATGCTATGAAAATATAGTGTTGTCATCTCAAACAACTGGCAACTCTATGAGCAAAATCTCAGTATAGTAGTCAGTAAGTGATAATTTTGATAAACAATTTGTGGCCTTGTACTCAATAACACTATTTATTTAAGCTTATATTTTTACTGCAATTTAGTTTCTTTATTTACTTCCTATATTACCTAATGTGTTTATTATTAAGTTTGTTATCATGAAAAATCTCCTATTTACAGTTAGTCAGTCAGCACAGGAAACTTTTGAACATTGTGTAAATAGTAAATACAAAATATTATACTTATGATAGTAAATACAAAAAAGCACTTACTTGTCTTCTGGATTAAGGCCTACAACTAAATTGAGGGCTACAGCCAGAGCCCCCATGTTACATGCCACTAGGAGACATATTATTTTACGATGGTGCTGCAACTAAAACATTTGTTTTTATTTTAAAAAATATAATAATTTAATACAATATGACAGGAAAATTTGGAGAAGAGTAGTAATATGGTTCTTTATTGTTAAATTGTTACAATTTCATATTCACTTTAATGGGTATCTTGACATCAAACCACCTTTGTGACAAAATGAAGTAAGTGGATTCATCCTTCCTTCTTATCAAAATCATAATAGTCAAAATTAAATTACACTACTAACACAACAATCATAATATTTAGGTTTAATATAAATATTTTTATATGTAATATATTATTATGAAACCTGAAAATTTGCATAATATATGACATCACAACTAGTTATAACTAGCAAATTTTATGTAACTTAATGTTCATTTTATATAGTTAGAATATATATGTAAAGTTGTTACTATGTTTTGAAATATAAAATAAAATATCATGTAAAATCATGAGATGGGTTTGAAGTAATATTATTTAAGGATCTAAAACAGACTTTGGTTATAATATAACAATAAATAAATATCATGTAAAAATATTTACATATAAGGCAATGATATGAATAAATTTTACAATTCTTGATAAAAAATTAGAATTAAAATAGTCTTAAATATCATATCAAATTACCTTTGAAAATGTAAGCTCCATTGTCAATAAAATATTCACTAGACTGGAATGTTTTAGAACATCACAAAAAAACTAAATGCAGCGAGAAAATACGAAAAAAATAGTACCAAATAAATATTATTGCCGGAAATCGTATCAAGAGCGAATATCACGAAAACTGCAGAGAAAAAGTGACAAGTTGACAGGTACAAATGTCAAGATTCACTCAGTATCGCAGATGTAGATGATAAAACTAATATTTTATAAATGAAAACTGCACCTCCCTACTAATTGAGTGAATTATTTATATAATATGTTGGCTTGCTTACAAATTTACAAATTATCATAAAATACTACACTAATACAAGCATTTTAATTATTACACGTATAAAATAAATATAACGTTTAATCTTTTTTTCTTTACTGATCAGTTAACTTGAATATTAAGAATTATTAGAATGTTGTCATTATTTATACGCTATTACTTTATTTAAAAATGTCGGTAGTTGCAATTTTTATTATTTAATACCAACTGTTCTTTCAAGACTTAGACAATCTCAACGCCATTCAAATTGTATTAGAATTAAAATATCATGGACTTTATAGATAATAGTGGTAAACGAAATATAAATAAAATGGATGTTGACGTAACGGTAAGGATAATAGTTTTATGACTTTCTCTAATGAAAAATAAATCACTTATTTTTTATTTTGATCACAAATAGCAGATTGAGTGAGTTTGAGATTTTATATATAATTTGCAGGATATTAAAAGGCACAATAGTTTATCAAATCCTAAGTCAAAGCGAGTTTCAATTGCTAAGAGGGTAGGAAGGGAACGATGTCATAGTTATCATGATCAAGATTCAGATAAATCAAGTGAAACCCGGCTAGCACCAAAAGTAAGCTTTAAACACTACAATAAACTATGTCCTCTTATATTTCATATTTTTAAAGTGAACGCATTCATTTATTTCAAATTGACAATTTTACATTACGTTCAGAAAAAATAGGAACAGTTCTCATAACGTAGTTATATTTAAAATATATTACTGTTAATATTTTTAATTAAAACATAACAGTAAATATAATATAATAAGTTAAAATATTTGTCCCACCCATATCAGCCGATTTTTCTTATCGCCAGTAATTTATAATCAGTAAATGCAGTCGCTGTAGGCATTACCAAATATGGAGTTCGCTCGTTTTCCCAACCGTCCTCCCTTCGAACCTTAGCAGCTCTCAATTTTTAATTTCTATTAACCACTGAGTAATATTCAAATGATTTCATTGATATATTTAGTGTAAATATTTAATTTTCTTCTTATATTTAAACGTAAGTTTAAATTTATTAATTGTTATAGCTAATGTCAATATAGGTCAGACAAGTATTGGCGTATAGGTTATGTTTTAAGTGAAATTATTCGGATAAAACCCAATGTGTTGTTTATAAATGCGCGTGTCTTCGTTTACAGATGTCGTTTAGAGTGGTTCGTAGTTCTAAATTCCGCCACGTTTACGGGCAAGCCCTGAAAAGAGAACAGTGTTATGATAACATCAGAGTTTCGAAGAGTTCATGGGACTCTACATTTTGTGCAGTGAATCCTAAGTTTTTGGCCATAATTGTCGAGTCGGCAGGTGGAGGCGCCTTCATAGTACTACCTCATAACAAGGTGAGTCTCTTCCTTTTACAACTCATTGCTAAAATCCAGTTTTTCCAGTAGTATGTCAATTTGTAAAGATGACTAGAACAGCTATAATTTAGAATTTAAAACTGGTTACATCAACTTTAAAAGTTCATGTCATATTATTTTGATAATTGATTATAATTATTATTATAAATATACAAGAAAAAAAAAATTATAATCTAAGTAATCATGACAAAAATAAAGAAACTCATGTATTTTGAAAATAATATTTTAATGTCCTCTAATATCCTTTTTGTTTTTGTATGTCAACTAAACCTTTTAATCTATTAAGAATATGTACAAGTTATACTATACAATATAAAATAATATAGAATATACAAGTTACAGGTATTTTTTTTTAAATATTGTTATTAATAATCTTAAAACTAAAATAATTTATTAAACACTCAACTATAATGCATATAAATCTAGTCTTACAATGCCATAGACTTCATAATCATTAATGTATGAGGACAGGTGTGAATAGGTCATTGGCTAGTCTTATTAATTGATATATTTATTTTCACATTCATATACAAAAAAATGTTTTTAAGACATTATTGAAAATGATTCAATTTAATTACAAAGTGAAAACAAATAATATATTAGTTTATGCTTAAAAAATTGTATTTTATAAAAAAAATAATATTGCAATAATTGCATAAGTAATATAAAATTATGTATTTGATCTCTTATTATATAAAATTTTTAATATATACTCTTTTATCTTACCTTTATATCATTTTTTGATAACACTTATTAGTATTATTATTTATTACTGCGGAGTATTGATTTCTGTATTGTTATTTTGTATTTAAAAAAGTTTTATTTTAAAAATAAGGATTTAAAAATGTAGGTCTTTCATGGACATAGAAAATAAATTTTTTTTTTAATATATAGGTTTTAAACATAGAAAGCAATTGTCTTATGGATATACTTAGTTGATGTGTGATATTAAAGTGTAAAGCAATGAACATATGGCCATGCAACAGAGTCTCTGACTGTATTTGTAATAGGTTGTGGCTCTGATTTCCACTTGGGGGAATGGTGATTATTAAATCATGTTTGTTTCTCTGCTCCGTTCAACATACCAAAGCACATTAAGATGGTGGATCTTACAACACATAATGTCTTGGTTTCGGTAGAAAGTGAAGAATGAAATGCTATGCAATAAAAATGTTGAAGCTGAAAAAATATATACATAATATTATTAAATAAAGAATGTGGTCTTAAATCTTTTGGAATTTAATAAACATTGTGACATTTTTTTTAACTAATATATACATATATGGTACTAAACAGGCTAATTAAGAGTTAAAAAAAACATCATAGTTCTCACAACACCACATAAGAGTTTTATATAAGAGATATATTAAAAGTTATTATATTATATTCTTAAATAAAACTTTTAATATATATATATATATATAATGGATCAATGTTATAAGTTTTTTGATTTTCATGATTACTACACATAATGAAATGAAACTATTTTTAACTGGATTAATTGTATACAAAATTGATATTCGAAAATACATTTTAAAAACCGATATTTCAAACACTTTACAGTAGTCCGTGGTCACAGGTATACTCCATGTTTTCTGTCACCTAACTAGTGTCTAAATGGGAGAATTTTTATAAAACACTAAAGCATTATAACATTACATAAAAAAAACTATATCAAAATATTTTACATTTCATATGTAAAGTAAATAGTGACATAATGATTATTTATTATTGAGTGTAAACTGTATACACAAATAGGACCAAGTCCAAGCTATTATTAGTATTGTAAATAAATATAATCTCAAATAATCTTCTTTCCTCTCTAACATACATTGTATTGTATACTTTAACTTAATGTTAGTATCACTTGTATGATTATATGGTTAATAATATTAGAAAAATATTAAATATATTAGCAATCAAGTCTTGTCAAAGTGTTTAGTAAATATTTGCAGTTTAGTGTTTTGCCCACATAGCATGGTAGTCAAAGAGCACCTAGTGTCCTGTATAAAAACAAAGTGGGTTTCACTTTCTGCACTAACAAACTGAAACTCGCATTTGTCTTCTTCACCGTGGCAAATAATTAAATTATGATCATTGCTCTGAGCGAGAAGCGAACCCACAACCAATCGGGATTACAGTCAGACGCTGTCCCACTGCACCACCATGGTCACATTATAATAAAACTATTAAACTCCAGTATTACTAGTTTTCACTATTAATACTGCATAAGATGGCAATAAAACATATTTTTACTATTTCATACATAAACACTTAACTCACAGGACGCACCAAAATGCATTATTATCTTGAAACAATGTGTACAGTCAACCCAATTAAATAAACTATTTGTATAAAACAAACCAAAATGACATTTATTTAATACATTTAAAGAATATTTTCGTCTGTTTAGTTTTAGTTTTGTCTTTATCACCATATTAGTTGGACATTGTGCAACAGATATGGCACAATGGGTTAACAACAATAGCCACGGAGCTAATGTTCTGGGAAGGCTTACTGACTTTTTCTGTGGATTCTTAACAATGTGTCATAAGTACGCACAAACTTGTAATTGATTGAAATACGATTAAAATATTTACGTGATATCATTAATGTAGGTATATATTGTTAATAGTTATCCAGTTGAAGCGTAATATACGCGTTGCCCTAGCAACGCGTATATTACGCTTTAACGGCTATTGCGCGTTGTCCTAGCAACGTGTATGTCACTTTGTATAAAAGTGTGTATGAAACACACGGTAGTGTGTGTGTCGTATTTATTTTAGTAATTAAATGTGTTTGTAATTAAGAAAACTATTGGCTTTTTACATTTATTCTTCTCCATATAAACTTTTAGTAGGTATACCGCGAAAGTTTGTAAGGATGTTTGTTACTCTTTCACGTAAAAACTACTGTATGGATTTTAATGAAACTTTACAATAATATAGCTTATACATCAGAATAACACATAGACTACAAGTTATAAAGACATTGTGTAAATTACCCAAAATATCAAGTAAGTATCTTATGTTTATGCCATTAAAGCCAAAATAGTGAACCATTGTAGTCAATAAATTAATATTATGGTATATATATGCTAAATGCATATGTATACACGCTACATATACCAGAATATTATTTTTTGCTATTTTTGTGTCTGTCAGTCTGTTTGTTCCGGCTAATCTCTAGAACGGCTACACTGATTTTGTCGGGGCTTTCACTGGCAAATAGCTGATGTAAGATCTCCACGCAGACAAAGTCGCGGGCACAGCTAGTTATATTACATTGTATGATTTTACTCCAAAAGTTTTTCCTATAATGTTACCATAAAAAGCGTACGATTTTAAATTCAATATCGATTTCTCAAAAATACATTTTTGAGTTAGTACTTTAGTATACTTTCATTGTAAGGGTTTTGCTTAAAGTCGTGTTGGTGCAGTTGTTAGTGCGTCAGATAATTGAGTAGGTTTCATTCCGTCTTAGCCAAACTTGTCTTACATTAATCTGTGTACATAAAACTTATCTGTTGTTGAGTGACTGACTGACAGATAACGCACAGCCATAACTACTGGGTGTAGAAAGCTGACGTGTGTCATAAAGGTACCTCAGGAAGTATAGGAGAGCACTACGAGTCAAAGGGAAACGGGAAGCACCCAAAAAACTAACCCTCCTGGCCTTCTCCAAAGCAGATTAGCAGATTAGCTGCATAGAAAAAGAAAACCAGTTATCACGAAACATGCCTTTGCGTAGTTCGGTAGCTGATATCAGTTAAGTAAGAGTTGTTCAAAGATAATATTTTTTTATTTGTTTTTATGAAACATATAATTGTTACTTTCCACGTTTGGTCCGTTGACAAACGTAATACCATCTAAAATTAAAACGACGTAGTCACATAGTGTATGCCACAGTGGCCTGTTGGAAGACGTGTAGATTCGAATCCATTTATTCACCGGTGTTAGATTCCGGTTTCATTTGGCAAAATACGTATATAATCTTGAGTAGTTTTTTTCTTAAATTGCTTATATGTTTATATGATAAATGACGTCACATGTAAAACGGGTCAATTATTTAAATTGTTTCAATGTCACATTGCGCTATGGTAGATTATAATATTGTAGGCGAGATTGGATAAGTATAACCAACTATAAATTGCAAGTGAGACGGACAGACTGACATACAAATGATAATTTCTCTTGACATAAAATTTCTCAGAGTGGTATATTTGTGGTTAACGTACATAAATAAATCTATATATATATATTTAAAGGCATTATTGTTTTTTTTTAGTATATACGAAACGACTGACAAAAAAATAAGTGGTAAATTACTTTTCAACTATCTCCAACGGGGTTAGTTTATAAAGAAATTTTTATTACAACTTATGCTAGCATCAAATATAAGTTGTAATAAGCGTATAAGAATTTCGACGTAGTTGGAAGAACACATACCTTAGCGGTCAGAGCGCTTGAACGGTTTTCAAGAGGCGCAGGTTCAAATCCCGCTGCGTTCAAATTTTCATACGTTTTCTGAATATGTCTGATATCACTCCTACTGTAATTGTTATATATATATAAATAGAAAAACTTGAGGGCTATATTATGTAGTCTTTTATTGTAAGTTTTTGACTTTTTCTCAGTTGTACGACCAGTAGGTAAAGTAAGTAAGGTACGAATTTAATAATAACAAAAAAAAAATACATTGTAGCGCAGTGGGACAGTATCAAACCGTTAACGCTAAAATTGTAGTAGGTTTGATTTTATATGTAAATTACTTTCCTTTCCAAGGCGTGGAGTTGAGTTCCGCCACTCAATATGCAATGCCCTGAATTCAGCCCGAGACTGGAGAATGGAGTACATTGACTCTAGGTTGCTTCTGATTATCCTGTATATTTATATTATTGTCGATATTAGGTCATGTCATTAGGTTTTTTAGGTTTTTAAATATTCTAATACAATCTATAAAACGCATATTCATGAGTTACATTATTTTCAAGCCATAGCTTGCCTTGTGTTTGTTATGTAGGTACTTGCTTGTTTAGGTGGATGTGAATTTAAATTCTTATCATTTAAAGCTTGATAAAAAATACAAATTATTATATTTCTCTACGCATAAGTCGTCTCTGTACTACTAAATATGGAGAGCGGAGAGATAAGTTTTTTTTCAGCTTTATGCTTTTTCCCGCATAGTCAATCAAAGAGAATCTAATGTTAATACACTCCGTTCGGCACTTTTCGCCCGAAATCGAAACGAGTAGCGGAACTCAACGCCGCGATTTAACTTCTCATAAGAGCGGAGAAATTATAATCATTGCCTGAAGTGAGAATCGAACCTAAAACCAATCGTGTTTACAGTCAGACGTTGGCCCACTTTAACTAGTCAATTTTTTTTTTAAATAATGACTTATACTTTCAAGATATGTTATGCATAAGCGCATACTGATTTACGTCTATATAAGCTGCTGACATATTTTCTCACGTGTAAGTCGATTTAAATCAAACAACGACAGTGACGCTAAATCATTCATCATCAGGTACGACGTACGTTTTTGTTAAGAAATACTTGTGAATGTTTTCATTTTATTTTTGTTGAAAATATTAGGTATATATAGATTTTTGCTTGTTTTGCCGCATGGCGGGGTCAGAGAACTTAGTGTCAAAACACTTCATTCTCCATTGAAAGTATACGTGTTTACAATTAAAAGCACTGGAGTTCCATATAAACTTTTGGCTTAAAGAAACTATAAATTTTTCCTATGACGGAAGTCGAAACAATTGACGTATGCTCGAGGAACAGTGTCAAAACATTGTTCGACGTAACTCGAAACGACGTAAATCGAAACGACTAAGTCGAGGACTGCCCGTATACGTAAAGCGTAGCAGTATTTAAACCTGCACCTTTAGGAAACCTTCCAAGTGGCGTGGGGTTCGAATCCCATTTTTTTTTACTTTTAGGAATTATTTTAATTTTTATACTTATATATAATAATTTTACGATGCTGGTAATCTATACATATGTATAATAAAATGTAACTAATCGCTGTTGTACATGTAAGCAATATATATAAAAAAAAAGATTTTAATTCAATTTGAATTATTATATTGTGGTAAGCTTCCCTTAACATTTCGTGTTTATTTCATTTTAGTCTGTTTTTAAATAAAACAGTTAAAACTATTTAAAGGTTTCGGGCGGGCTAAAGATTGAAACAGTTTAGCCATGTAGTTTACGCAGGCGAAGCCGCTAGCAGTCGCTAGTATAAATATATTTACGCCCTTACCACAATGACGCCAGTCACATATAATCCTTTTTCTTTTTTTTTTATAGCTTTACGCTGTTTTTCATTGAGTACGGGTTAGTCAAAGATAACCTAGTGTCAGTTCCTACACTCCGTTCGCCGCTTTCCTCGCGAATTTGAGACGTTGCGTGCTGAGACGCGGAACTCGACGCAGACGTTTTGTCTTCGTCACCAGAGCAGAGAAATGAAAATAATCTTAGCGCACAATTAATGTTGGCATATACCGTCAGACATATTTTTTTCCTATAGAGAAATGTATTAAAGTTAGCTCTTTTCCATTACTCAACGAGTAGCATAGTCTACTCTACTCTACTCTAAACATTGTTCACAAAACATCGATATGTTAAAGAATTATAATTTGAAATTTGAAAATTGAATATCGAACGGATAATATGTTGTGTTATGTATGTACATGATGCTCAAGAAGACAATGAGCGAATCATGATTTATGAGACGGCACGTCATCGTGGCGCCGTTAGTAAGTGTATGTTTGTACACGTAATGGTGTTAGGTTACGTTCTCGATGAATACACTCCGTTTCATCCCTTTTCCTCCATATTGACGGCAGTGACAAGTGGCGTAACCCAACGCAGCGGTTTCACATACTAAATATTTTTAAATACCAACAGCGCCCCCAGTGCTGATTTGTTTCAAGTAATCAAGACTTCTTCTTCTTTCGAGACTTCTTTCTTGAAGTGTTCTTTCGGCTTAACTTCGTATAGAAAGTAAAGAAATATATACTTATAATAAATATAAACTTATACTATAATAATTCATCTTAAACATTATATATACTTGTAAGGTTAATCTGATCTAAATGTAGAACTACCCACGTAACGATGGGATTATAGCATCTTTTTTTAACGCTTACGTTAGAAGACGTACGAAGAAGCACTGCTGAATGAGCCTTGATTAATCTATTACTCTAGATATAAACTAGCTGTGCCCACGGCTTCGTCCACGTGGAATTCTAAAATAAAAGTAGCTTAAATTGCTCTTTATTACAGTGCCAGTGAAAGTCACGTCGGTCCAACCGTTCCAGATATTAGCCGGAACTAACAGACAGACGGACAGACAAAAATTATAATAAATGCTATTTTGGTATATGTACCATGTGTTGTGAAAAGAGAAATACATAAAATGAGCACTATTTTACACATGTGTATGTCAAATACATAAAAACACTTGTATGAAGTGACGTACTCGTTGCTAAGGTAACGCGTATTTTACACGTGAAAGGGTCTACTAGTTCATATTGTTATCTATTCAAACTGTTTTTAGTTATTTATCCTTATCTTCGTGGCGCATTTGAGGTACCATCTTGATGGAAAGAAAGTGTAATTTTAATAATAAAAATATAACTGATAACTGTCTGTTCATGTAAATTATATAAAAAAGTTATTGGGGGCATTTATGAATGTAATAGAACCCAAAATAATGTTTTTTAATTTATTTTCTGTTTGTTTGTGTGTCTGTGCACGCTTATCTCAGAAACCGCTTAACCGATATATATAAATACAGTTAAATGATATATATAAATACAGTTTTGACTGTAATATTTAGTATACTTGCCTTAACATTTAGTGTTTATATCATTTCAATCGGCTCAAAAACAAAAAATTTAACACTATTTAAATTATTAATTTAAGCTCAGTTCGTGATTTCAGTGAGAACGCGGGTGGGTGAAAATACATAGTAGTGTAGTTTACGCAGGCGAAGCTGCGAGCGGGTCGCTAGTCTATATGGTCTAGTTATACCCATGTGCGATATTGGATTTCGCTACTCGGCAGTGTTACCAAT
The DNA here is from genome assembly GCA_038994665.1 of Podotricha telesiphe. Lineage (NCBI taxonomy): Eukaryota > Metazoa > Arthropoda > Insecta > Lepidoptera > Nymphalidae > Podotricha > Podotricha telesiphe. Next base: position 48,477 of record JAOYRR010000592.1, read on the forward strand.
AAGGACGAAAGTGGAGACTGGAGTAACTTGCCACTACATTTTCTGCATACTACTTATCTTTTTTTAAATAAATAAATAAAAGCAGCTTCACGCCATCTTTCATGTAGCAGGGTTGGTAGAGAACACCTTGTGTCAAGACACTCATTTCTCCGCTTTAGAGATCCAAAAAGACTTTACAAAGAAATAATATATTGGCTATCGTGGTAGTAGGACAGCGTTTGACTTTGAACGCGATTGGTCGTGGGTTCGATTCGCACTCGGGGGTATGATTAGTTGTATTTAAATTATTTTCATTTTTATTTCTCCACTCTGGTATCTAAAACAAAGTGCGGCGCTGAGTTGCGCCACTCAACACGCAGTCTTAATTTCGGGAGGAGGGTGGAGAACTTAGTGTCTTAGTGTCTTGCACTAGGTTTTCTCTGACTACCCTGCTATGCGGGCAAAGGTGTGTCTTTTTTCTTATTTTTATAAATTTTGACGTCCGTTCGTCTGTTGTCCTGAACTTATATCGATCTTATTTACGATGTTATATTAAAATAAACCTTTTCTTAGAATGTTGTACGTAGAATTCTAATTACCGTTGCTAAATCTTTAACAAAAATAAATATCTTGCAACAGCTGCATCACACCGAGTTTATAAGGTTGTAATTTTGGCTAATCTCCTTGATTTCTTTATTAGCGGCTTTAATTATATTTATTCATTTTATTTGGTGATGGTCTTAAATTGATTGGCACAGCCGGCTATCAAGGATATCAGAGATTCGATTTGCGTGCGAATAAAAAAGTATATTATTTGTAAATTGAGTCTTAATAATAAATGGATACCATTCGTGGCGCAGTGTGATAACGTCTGACTGTAAACATGATTGATTGTGGGTTCCATTCCCACTCGGGGAAATGATTATATTTAAATAATTTTCGTTTTCCGCTCTGGTGGTAATATAAAGCGCGGTGTCGAGTTCCGCCATTCAACACACAATGTCTCTATTTCGGGCCGAAAGTGGTTAAGTGTCTTGATACTAGGTTCTCTCTGACTAACCCTGCTATGCGGGAAAAAGTGTGAAGCTGCGAAAAAATATCATAAATGGAAAGTATAGGGCGGAGAGTGTCTCTCCATTTATTACTAGTAAATAACAAATTAGTTAAAAATATATTAAACACGCTTGTTTAGTTAGCCTGGTCGTTCTGGCTACATCATTGTTATACATTCTGTGACAATATTGTATTGTATTGTCGTCGTACTGGGACACGTGTTCACATTTTTAAGGAAATCAGACATCAGGAAGGTGGTCAGAGATGCAATGAAGTAAGTTATAGGTGAAGGTAATAAAACGTGTCAATATCTATACATATAACTGGAACATAAAAATGACATAACAATAACATAAAAATGTAACTGGGGCTGTCTGTACATAGAAGGTATATGAAAAAAAAGTATTTTTAGGGGCATTTATCAATATATTAGAACCCAAAACAAATTTTAAATTTTCTTTTCTGTTCGTCGATTTGTCTGTTTATATAATCTCAGAAATGGTTTATAAACATAAAAGTTACAAATTATAAAGAAAAGACGGCGGGCGAAAATATCTAATATTTTAGTCCTGTAATTGAAGCAGGCGAAGCCGCGAGCGGGTCGCTAGTATATAATTTTATGTGACGAGTCGCTAGCGCGTGCCTTATTAAACCCGACATTTTAAGTGAATTAACTTAACATCCTCGTATTTATTTACCCGTATTGTACATGATGTATCTACTTTTTACATTTTTTTGTTGCGTCCACTTGGTAGAATGATTTATACATCCTACATAACCCGTCCGAGTCCTCAATGGGGCAGGTATCCGTAACTTATTTTCTTCACGTTAAAAACAAAATATTATACATACATAGATAGATAGATAGATAGATATATAGACAGATATTAACAAAAATGTACCGAAAAGTAAATGAGTTAGGTAAGGTTTTTATTTTAATCTGGGAAATATTTATTAAAAATCCTAAATGCGAATGCGAAGGTAGCAGTAGGTAAATATCGCATTCACGCATTCCATAAACACATTCGAGAATCGTTGTTGCACACGGTCTTATGCTTTTCTTGTCTCACGTGGGCGGGCCCTCGATATCTGTGCGCTGGCGAAATTATTACCTAACCCCCGTATAAATAACTGGAAAAACTATATTTATATAATATAAACTGGATAAAATTGCCTATGAAATAGCAGGTACAATTAGTGTTTAAATTATGCAAAGCATAGCATTATGGAGTTTCTGCGATACCTATCTATATTCGAGAAATCGCATACCTTTTACCCGACTGCCGGACCCTCTAAGGAGTTCATGTATGTATGTGTGTATGTTCTTGCATCAACCGATTCGTCTCACTAAAGACGTGACAATAATTGATATTCACCACAGAAACCAGACGCCATATTAATTGAAAAAAAAAAAGTTGGATAGGTTTGCGAAAATGATGTTAATGTTTGATTATTTTTCATTTCAAGTAATAGTTAAGGTTAATTAAAAAACATTAACCATAACCATTCACACTTTAATTCACACTTTCATATATAAACGAAAGAATAAATATATATATATACGACGGGTATTTCTTATTTTTCATGTTATGGCATCAATGCTCGTATTTTAAATATATTAATTTTTCCCGTCTGGTTAATAAGATAAAACGCTATGTTGAGTTCCGTCACCCGACACACAATGTCTCGATTTCGGGCGGAAAGTGGAAAACGAAGAGTATATATGAAATACGCCACTCCGCCACGATGTCACCGCAACAGACTTACCGGGTTCAAATCCCATATGTTTTTTAAATTATACGTAATTACAATAAATTTGAATGTGAATGATACTATACAACATTTTACTGTTCTATAGTATTATCAGAGTACATTATAATGTACTCTTATATTTAAAAGACATGAATCATTGGCGTCGATGATTAAAAATCATCTTTGTCGGGCGTCGTATTATTACACTATTCGGCGCGTGTTTCATTACACATATCAATGCTTCTAATGTGTGACACATTGCATGCACATATCTACATTCGTTTTACATCACATTTAGTGATGTACTTTAAGATATTATTTATTGTTTACAAAAATAAATGTCGAGAACAACACTATTTAATTTTATTTTGTGTTTTTTTTTATATATATATATATATGATATGCTTACAATATAGCGTTTGGATTTTCATCTTTACGCTTTTGGACCCGCGTACCGCTTTTAGCTCGAAATCGATACATTTCGTTGTGAGCGGCGGAACTCAATGCCGCGCTTAGTCTTAATCTTAGTTTAGTCTCATGGCGTAGATATAGAAATAATTTGAATATAATTAGTTTTGAGAGTCGGGATTGAATCCAGAACCAATCGCGTCGACGGACAGACGTTTTCCCAATGCGCCACCTAGACCTTTCAAATAGGAATTTATTTACTTATGTTACAGTTAGTAACGTCATTATTCGTGCGGGCGTCACATTATACGAATTATAATTTTCAGTGACACACTCTCTACCTCTCTCTCCACCCATCCCCCCCCCAATTTCTCTCCACGTTTTGTTTTTGTCAGTTGTTATCGTTTCTTTTTTTTAATAACATATTGTATGAAAATATTTAGTTATAATTGGCAGCGATATATATACGGTTCCGTAAAGTGGTAACTACTCGATACGCTTTAACATCTAAATTGCTTCTAAGCTGTATGAGAAATTGTTACTATGTAATAAATTATTATGCATATTAATAACTGGACATTTGTCAAATACAAGTACGTAAAATATGGTTTATATGTATTTAATACAAACTAGATACACCCGTTGATGCGTAAAATAATCGTTGCAACGTATATTGCACTTTGTACAAAAGTGTGTGTCAAACACATGGTAGTGTGTGTAGTATTTATTGTATTGTTTTAAATGATTTTTAATGCATTTATATTTTATTAATGCCAATTTCCATTGCCTCTGTTTGCATATTTTAAGTAGCTGAACGGAAACATGAAAATATTTTTCCCAAGTGGGAATCGGACCCACTACCATTGCGTTTTCAGTCAGACGCAGGCGCACTACGCCACGATAGCGTTGATACTTCGTCGATCATTATCCATCCACTTCTAGACCAAAGTGACGCTATTATATTTAATTTCCTGCTCTGCTCACACAAGGCGAGTGTGAGGTGAGTTCCGACACTGCAATGTTTCGAATTCAGGCAGAAAATGGAGAACGGAGTGTCATGACACTAGGTTATCTCAAAGCTTTAAAACATTAATGAACGTAGAAATTCCTCACTCAACTCGCTCCCATGAGTCATGTGCAAAGTGTATAAGTGGGCTTGACACAACAGCGGGCTATGCGACGTTTGTTGTATTATTGGCTATGAGCCATAGAACGGTGTGAGCGGATAAACTGAAAAAAAAACCTACTAAATAGGCTATAAAACTTTATTTGTAACTATTTTATTGACAGATTAAATTTACCTCTTTGTTATAAGTTTTGTTTAAGAAAATATATCAATTATATAACATTTTGACATTTGTGTAGGCAAAATATTCATACCAGGCGTGAATAGGTTGACAAGTCAAATGGCATATACAATTCTCTAATCTATACTAATAATACTTATTATAAATCTGAAAGTAACTCTGTCTATCGTCTGTAACCAAGTCATCAAGTCCAAACCGCCGAACCGATTGTGATGACATTTCATATAGAGATACTTGAAGGTCTTGGGATGAATATAGGCTTTTATCTGCCCTTTTTTTAGTTTTTTTTTCAGGATTTACGCGGGTGAATTTATTTATAGGGTTAATTAATGATTAAACACAAAAAAACGAGCGAATAAAACTCATGTCTTTAAATGACATGAAAATTTACCAATAAAATAAACCTTAAAAATCCCTGCTATAACAAATATACATTTTCGATTTATTAATATATTCACGCCTGGTACGGATATTTTATGCTTACTTAATAAGTTATCATGGGCGGGGTCGAATTCAGAAAATATCACGCATTTAAAAATACTAGATGTCCCGTTACAAAGACGACGCGTAAACAACGACTTAGCGACGTGTGTGTCACTTAATATAAACGTGTATTTTAAACACATGGTAGTATGTGTAATATTTATTTTATTACTTTAATGTATTCTGATGGGTTATTTTATGCACTTTATATCACCATACAAACTTACACTATGCCAAATTAAAGTGTTACTCACACACTTAGGAAATTGAAATATAATATTAGAAAACGTATAATTTTTTTAACGCAGCGAGATTCGAACCCGCTCTTCTTATAAACCGTCCAAGTGGTCTGGACATCCGCATCGCGCTTAGACATCCAAATAGACCTTACAAAGAAAGAATCGAAAGCGTCTGACTGTGAAGCGATTGGTTGTGAGTTCGATGCCCACTCGGAGAATATTCAAATGTTTATTTATTTATCCACTCTGGTACATAAGAAACGCCGCGCTTATGCGGTAGATGCGTTGAGTTCCATCACTCAACACGCAATGTATTGACACTAGGTTCTCCTTGACTATCATGCTATGCTGGAAAAAGCATGAAACTGTATGTAAAATATATAATAGAGATTTTCAGTACTATTCAAAACTGAAAATTTAAGCTATATACATATTGAATGCAAGTTATCATACAGATGTAAGTGTACATAAAGTACAAGTTAGACAGATTGGCGTCGCGTGGGAATGTGCGCTCGTATAACGAGATCAAACGAAACTCATTACCGTTCTTAGTAGCGGGATTAGTAACTCGTTGCTTAATTATTTAGTCTCGTCACAAGTGGATGGGCGTGCAAGATTTGGTAAATATAACATAAATTAGTTGGAAATTCAAGTCTGAAAATTTTATGTCTTGCTTGTAAATATAGTAAAAACTTTAAGATTTATTTAAGAATATGTCAGAATTTTCTAATTACAGAATTGGGATCAATTCTGACAACGTCAAACATAAAGACGTTTACGTAAAGAAAAAAATCTTTCTAAGGGTCTACTTATAACTGACAGAAGCTGTATGTAGATTGATTAATTATTTTTGAAAATTTTCTCTGTTGTTACTCCTGTTTCGGCTTTATTATATGGTTCTGTACTGTTTATTTTATGGCTTTTAGGCTTGCCAGTAAAGCTAGTAATTTCCTCCGATAATGACACAGAAAACTACGGGACTGATTTTAATATTTTTTTTTTTTGGTTATATTAAATATAATATAGCCTATAATAAGGCAACATATATTATAATTTTTTTAGAAAGTCAAACAAATTGTAGAAAGTAAAAACAAAATACTAAAACTAAATTTATGCGCGTGCAAAGTTACACGCCCAACAGCTAGTCTGTAATGTTGATAAATAATTTACAGTAAATTGAATAGTTCTGTTGTTTCTTTTAGCACATTTATCCCTTAACTTTGGATTTAATACACTTTTCAATTAGTTAATATTTTTCCTTAGGGTGACGACTAAACCAGGATCTGAATACAAATCCAGATCGTTTAGATACGTCTTAACTGCGCCTGAACTGCGTGACATTTTTGCTCGTTGACCTGCCGCTAATGGAACATGTACCTGTGTATGTGTTAACTCTAAAAACAAATTGGGTTAAAATTATTATATTAAATTAAATTATTATATTTATTATGTTATATATATATTTTTTTAATATTTTCGTCATTTCAACAACATCAGGTTGATATTATGATTTGCGTGAGATCCGGATATACGTGCAAAATTGCAAGCATAAGAATAAATTTTAAATTACCCTGTAAAAGTAAGTTTAATTACATAAATATATCAGTGAGAATAGAACCTAACCCTTGCCATATAATTACCCATCATTATGACCATTAGCTACTTCTCAACGTCATTAGTCATACTCATAATATATTGACATAAACACAATTGTATCGTATGTCCTGTGGTCAGGATTAACCACAATCTTGAGAGTAATACTATTATTAATAAGTTTATAACCAGTCAGGTTAAATATTATTTATCTGTATATATATTTGTGGCATTTTTTTGGTAAACAAAAATCAATCAATAAATCCTTTTGTTTCAGGTAAATAAAAGGTTTCATTGAATTTCTGTTTGTAATATTTAAATAATAGCTTTTTACTAAATGCATACATGTACTGCGTATACATACTCTATACGCGGTACATATATTCATTTTGCGTGCATTCAAGGATTTTTGTCTGTCTGACTTACTGTTTGTTCCGACCAATCTCTGGAACGGCTGGACCGATTTTGACGGAACTTTCACTGGTATACAGCTGACGTAATAAGGAGTAACTAAGTTACTTTTATTTAAGAATTCCACGCGGACGAAGTGGCAAGCACAACTAGTAAATAAATAAAAGTCAAATGCTAGTTATAAAGCAGGTGGTTTGATACTTGCCTGAATTGAATGGCTAAATATTATTGAGTGCAGATCGCCGTATATTTTAGGTCACCTGTCCAATGTCCATGCTAACAATAACTAGATTTATATCGTCCCCTAGATATGTCAAGAAATTCTATTCTATGACTGCGATAGATTTATTTATTATTATAATTAAAAAGCAAACTTTGATTTTAACTTAAATAAAAAAATATTTATAGAATACTCGACATGCGATTAACTACTCGAATATAATTTTAAAAATGTATATGTATAAAATAATGACTTGAAATTTAACCTGAAGAGGAATTGGAGCCAAGATCTCGTATTTATTGAAAGATTTTGTTTTTAGCTTCACGCCTTTTTCCGAATAGCAGAGTAATCGGAGCGGACCCAATGTCCGAAATGTTTTCACTCGCCGAGCCATTTCGTGTTAAGGAGTTTGCGGTACTCAACGCCGTGATTATCTCTATTTCAGAGCGACTTTATCTGCGTGGGGATAGAACCCGCAACCAATCGTGCTTACAGGCAGACGCTGTCCCAATGCGACACGATGGTCTCAAATGCGTGCGTGTAACTAATAAACTAGTCGATATGTATTTGTAAGAAAATCAGAAGTGGTAAGTTCATCAACACGCTGGCTTACGCCATTTCTTAAACATTTTACAACATGGCATTTAATAGATTCGACGAATGTGTGTAAAGAATTAAAAAATTTAACCTTAAAAAAAATGAAAGTGACTTTGAAAGCGGCAAACTCGAAATATTTCAATGAAAGCAATGCTTTCTCACCTCGCGTCGTTCCCTGCCAAGAATATATTCGGTATATTTGGGTTTACGGTAAATGTATTTATATGACGTGTATGTATGTATGTATTTAGTTATTTATATATTATATATGTATGTTATTAACACTGGTAGGTATTAAAGTGAAAACTGATAGGTTTTGTTGCCTTATATTTAGTGTCTGCCTTTTAGCTTTTAGGGTGTTTTTATGGACATAACAATTGAATATTTCTTTTTAAAAGCTTGCTAAAATGAATTATTAATGGAGAGCTTTTCAAGCTATATTATATTATACTATGATGTAGCTTGAAAAACTCCATTAATAGGCTTATGTACTTACGTTTTGTGATAGAAAGCGATCTTCTGTATTAAAAAAGTAAAATGTATTTTATGAAGCTTAAAGAAGTATAAAGAGACTATAATAATTTAAAACTACAAAGTATGTCATAAAAGTAAATTAAGAGTACTAAAAATATCCGTCCACTTTTTAAATTCTGTTTATTTTTTTTATAATCATTATCTACAATAAATTATTTATTATAGCTTTGGATTATTTTCTGAAGCAGATTTTAGGACTTGGTCAGATTTTGGACCCACCCGTTGACGCTTAAAATACGCGTTGCCGTAGCAACGTTCCACTTTATACAAAAGTGTAATGTGTGTACTGTGCAAAATTAAATTAATTAAATATTTTTTTAAATAGTAATTAAATACTTTATTTACTTTTCATACTCTCTCGTTCTTATAGTTTCTCATACGTAAAAGGGGTCCAAAGTTTCCTTCACGTACTAGTATATAATGTTGATATTGATAACAAGTAAATATACGTAGAAGTGAAAAAAAATAACAAACAGGGCTACAGCAAAGCTTCTATAGCAATGTGTATATGGCCTTAAGTAATTGCGAAGTTTAATTTCACATGAGAAATTCCTTGTATTAAAGTTATTTGGGTCTTTCACAGAATTTCTTTACGATGCAGCGACTAATTATAGTTCGTCAGACTGTTCTTAATTAACACTAACAAATTATTACAACTAAAAAGGATACACGTATGTATGTATGTCTCAGATACGTCTCAGAAGGATGTATTGGTATTCCTGAAAATAAAAATGAGACAAGGGGCGGCGTACAGTTCCGCCACTCAACTTCGGGGAGAAATATAAGAACGGAGCGTTTCGACACTAAGTTCTGTCTGTTTTCTCTGCTATTTCAATTTAAATTTCAATTTTATTTCTTTAACTTATCTAAGTTCAAAGGATTGTACGACTGTATGTGTTTCTATGGAATAGTGAAATAGTTAAATTAGACATACATAACAACACATCTATTACTGAGAATAAATTAAACAATAATACCCTAGAAATAAAGGTTATATTTTTGGATCTACAGTACATAACTACGAGACAATAAAGTGTTAAAATATATTTTATCGCCTTAGTCATTAAAATTGACTAGAACAATATTTTCAAGAACAATAATGCAAACTTTTTATGTATGATTTATATTTAAAGTGTTACGAGTAGTGGTCTACTGGCCAGCATCGACGACATTGTTTCGCTTTGTTTTATATCTTTATTTCAAGCAAGTTTAATATATTTCTTGCAGGATATTCAGAGAAAATCTAACAATAACTCCATTCCAGTATACATTTTCCATCTTTTAGGGATAGACTGAAAAAAATATATATTTAACTTCACGTACGCACAGGTACGAATCTGTAAACATCAGTTAGGCACATCCTTGACAGCAGTTCGCCTGGCGGAAGTTTCTATACTTGTTTTTGTTTATTTAAATTATTCAAAAGTTATATTCTTTCTTTCCCAGGTTGGGCGCATCCCAGCAGATCACCCACTTGTTGGCGGACACAAGGGCCCGGTGCTGGACATCGCGTGGTGTCCCCACAACGACAATGTCATTGCTAGCGGATCTGAAGACTGTGTGGTTAAGGTAACTTGTTTAAAATATTTTTTATCTGTCATTCAATACTTAATCGAATACAACAATTCTTATTGTATTCGATTAATTATTATTTCGTTTAAGCGAAGTGTTGCAGCCACTCTTAGAGGAAAGACTTTTTTATTTCTGTGCTACTACGGGTCCGCCCCGCATTTGGTTCACACTTAGTGGTCGCTGGCATATAATGCCTTGAAATTCGATGGAAACTGAAGTACCGAATGTTATTAACATTTTTAAAGTATGAACTCACACATTTTTGATGTGAAAACATTTTTAGAAAACGTATAAAAATTTTTACGTAGCAGAACTCGAACCCGCGCCTCTCGGAAACCGTTCACGCTAAGCTATACGTTCTATCCAGCGTAGAAATTCTTATAAAATTTATAAGCATTTCTGTTTAGAGACTTTGAGAATGGTATTTGTTAAATATTTTACTGCTTTAAAGTGTTGTGCTTTAAAGTGGGTAAAAATAGAGAATAGAATTTATTATAAAAAAATATTTTTAGGAAACGTATAATAAGTTGTAACAAGCGTATAAGAATTCCACGTAGCTGGAAATATAAAAATATGGCTTACTGGTCAGAGCGCTTGGGTGGTTTACAAAAGGCGCAGGTTCGAGTGCCGCTACGTTTAAATTTTTAAACTTTTTCCTCAAATGTTGGAGTATGGAGTATTTTAACACTAGAATTTCTGCCAACCATGCTAAACGCGGGCGACGCGCCAAAGCTGAAACAATATATTTCCAAAGACTTGATGATGATGATTTTTTAAATACATATTTTAAACTCAGACAGTAGCTAGCTGCCCATCTGTTAAACCTAATTTATACAATAACAGTGTAGTTACTATGCATTAATAATTTGGCAATTATCATCAAAATGATAATCATTATCGAGAAAACGTTTGGATCTATAAAAGAATTTTATAATAGTAGTAAAGTGATGATTTCAGTTTCGATAAGACTCATGAATCAATTAATGTATTTGATATACTGTAACAACATGTGTTTTTAAAAAGAAATAACAGTTTTTTTTCAACTAGAACAATGACTTATACCCTTAACAAGGACATAAGGTTCATGCTATAAAAATATTAAAATTGCCATTGGATTGGATTGAAGAAATCGGATGACAAGAAATAGGTTAAAATTGCATAAGTTTGCGCTGTTATCCGCATATCAGGGAGGTCAGAGAGAACCTAGTGTCATGACACTCCGTTCTGTACTATTCGCCTGAATTAGAAACGTTGGAGGGTGTGGGTGGCGGAACTCGACAACACTTTGTCTTACCAGAGCGGAAAAATGAAAATAATTTAAATATTCCCCCGAGTGGGCATCGAACCCACAACCATCGCGTATAGAGAATCTAACAGAGACAAGCGATAGAATCTAAAAGGTCCTCAAATAAACATAATAAATAATTCAGAGGCCCAATAAACAATTACAAGGGTTGCGAGTTTATAGAGAATACGAGTATGTATTATCATACAACACATTGAAATATTTCATAAAATGAACCTGATGGCTTTACCTTGGATGACCAGGATAATCAGAAAATACGTAACTAATACGTTTCACATATGTTTCAGGTATGGCAAATCCCGGACGGTGGTCTGTCCAGGACGTTGACAGAGCCAGTGGTTGATCTGCTGTATCATCAGCGAAGAGTGGGCTTGGTGCTATGGCATCCTACAGCCCAGAATGTTTTGTTGACAGCTGGTTCCGATAATCAGGTTAGTAAAATGGGTTGGTTTAATATTATTTAGTATATTATGTTAATGTTTTTTAAAGGAAGTTGAAAAATGCAATGAATGCGAGTAGCCATTTAAACTTGCGTAATATTTCTTGGGATATTAAACTTATTCTAAGGAAATTTCAGTACGTATTGCCATTTTTTTATCTTATGAATAATAAGCTTGTCATTTATTATTATCTAAACATAGACTATGAATTATATTATTAAGTACTATGATTAGGAATTACATGAGAAATATGTTAGATATATCTACACAGGTTCGGAATCTGTCGTTTTAAAAAAAGCTAGTCCTTGTTTAGTGTTCTTCCTGTTTAATTTCAAAGGTGTTATAATTTTTTTATTCCATTAATTATTCTATAGACGTTTTGTCTTGTATTTATTTCATCATTATTTTGTATAATAAATACTTTTAGTTGAATCCACCATGGAGCAGTGTGACAGCGCCTGACTGTAAGCGCGATTGGTTGTGGGTTTCCACTCAGGGGAATGATTATATTTAAAATATTCAAATTTCTCTGCTTTGGGAAGACAAAACGCGGCGTTGAGTTACGCCACTCAATTATCAATATTGCGATTTCGAGCAGAAAATGGGGAAACAGTGTTTCTACACTAAGTTCTCTCTGACTCTCCTGCTGTGCGGGGAAAAGGGTGTAGTACAAATACGGGGGTATAAGTCCAATTTCACTACAAATGTATTGTGTGTTGTTTATATTCGGTTCTGTAAGCGCGATTGGTTTGATTCCCACTCTGGAAAATGAATAATTTTAAATATTGACAGCGCATTGTTGGCACAGCATTGTGTTCTGCCATTAACTATGAGTGAGACAACGAATGAGGCAACAGTGAGATCAACAATGTCTCGATTTTGGGCGGGCACTGGAGAACGGAGTGTCTGGACACTAGGTTTTCTCCGACTATAAGAATTAGCGTGAAGCTGTAAATTATATTGTTTTGGCTATTCTGTAGTTAAGACTAATATTTCTACCATCAGATAGCAATATGGAACGTGGGCACGGGGGAAGTGCTTATCACCCTCGACTGCCACCCCGACCTCATATACTCCGCGTGCTGGAACTGGACCGGTACCAAACTCCTAACCACTTGCAGGGATAAGAAAATCAGGTGAGGCTTAGTGATAAATTATATAAATATGTGTTGCTTAGCTTGGTTTGTAGCGTTAAATTCCGCGACAATACACTATATATCAAAAAAATTGCGGACAATTAGGGTTACTAATTAAGGTTCTCTCTGCATACCCAATCTCTATATATCAGATGCGTAAAACTTCAAACGTATTAGAAAAATATACTGCGAAATTTTGGGTATTCACAAAATGTCAACATTTAAGTTATAATAGCGGCAAAACAAGCGTTGAGGTCTGTAACTACACGCAACGTCTCGATTTAGGACGGAAAGTGGTAAACGAAGTGTTCTGTCACTAAGTTCTTTCTGACACCCTGCTATAAGCTTGTGCTCGTGAAGATGTAAAAAGTCATTATAGTAATAAACACTTAAATTCATAACAGAATAATAGATCCGCGTAAAGGCGAAGTGGAGTCTGAGGCGATCGCGCACGAAGGCAGCAAAGCGTCGAGAGCTATATTCCTGAAACATGGCCTTGTATTTACAACGGGGTAAGTTTATATATTTTTAACAAGTTTGTGTCAAGTGATATTTACACACACACACACTTAGGAAATTGAAAACCATTTTTAAAAAAACGTATGAAAGTTTGAACGCAGCGCACTTTAAAACCGCGCCTTTTGGAAACCGTCCAAGCGTTCTCTAAAAATGTTTTCCCATTTTGTATGTTTATTAAAATTATGATAATACCCTTTTTTAGCTATACTTAGCTTAAAAAAAAGTTTTGTCCACCCTTACGATCATCTCCATTTAAGTTTCTCCACAGTTTCAAATTGTCATCTGCTCCATTTTCGATTGTCCAGATTCAGTCGCATGTCCGAACGCCAGTACACTCTACGCACTCCGGACGCGCTCTCCGAGCCCATAGTCACTGTGGAGATCGACACTAGCAATGGCGTTATGTTTCCATTGTACGATCCTGATACGAATCTGGTGTATCTGTGTGGCAAGGGCGACTCCGTTATACGGTATTTTGAGGTGAGCTGTTCGAATTTAATTAGGTTAGAAAGGAGGAGGGAGAGAGAAAGAAAATGTGTGTGAGAGAGAGAGAGAGAGAAATTAATGCACATTTTATAGGAGCAACTACAGCTAAGTAAAGTTCACTTGAGTCGCAAGTCCAAGGCACTGTTCAAATAATTGAAATAATGAAATGCTGTGGTATTTTGTATTATTAAACAATGCGTTCAGAAAAGTAAATAGAGCTAACAGTCTCTGAAAGTATAGAACCAAGTGCTTCGATACTTATATTTAATTGTAACTATGTCACGTGATAGACGTGGAGAACGGAGTTTCTCGACACTAGGTGAAAAAAAAAGCCAAGTGCTTTAAATGTATGTGTGTATTTTCTTTAATAGTGCCATGCATTTATTATTTGTACGTGTCTTTGGTTGCCAAGTTTTGCGATACGGTTTCTCATACACAATCTCAACTTTTTAATAAAATATATTATGAACTAAATAAATAATAAAAACTAATTCATTTGAAAAAATAAAAGAATTTGTAACAACAAAAATTATGATTTTAAACATTTTTTTAAAGTGTTATTCACGCACACTTTGGAAATAGAAAATATATATATTTAGAAAATGTATAAAAAACCGTTCACGGTTTATAAGAGAAGCTACAGGTATATGTTTTTCAAAAATTGTGATATTAAAATGATTGAATGCGTTTGTTTGATCATAATGGACTTGCACTTGCAGGTGACTCCGGAACCACCGTTCGTGCATTACATCAACACTTTCCAAACTCCTGACCCGCAGAGAGGTAAGACTATAAACAGTTGATTTAAACCAACCAACCCAAAAAAAGTTTACAGCTTAACCTCTTCTCTGGTTTTTGCTTCGGCTGAAAGTGAAACCGAAACTGATCGAAGTTATATTAATTTTACAAGCAAATTATATTATGTAAAATATTGTATTATTCCAGGTATCGGTATGATGCCAAAGCGTGGCTGTGACGTGGCAACGTGTGAAATAGCTAAGTTCTATCGGCTGAATAATTCTGGCCTTTGTCAGGTTTGTTTGTATATATATATATATATTTTTCTATTTTATAAGTTTTTTAAATGAAATAGTCAATATATTTGTTGGCACACAATTAATAAATCACCCACTACTGATGTAGCAACGTAATAACAAAAACCCACTGTGCGGATAATTGTGGGTAGATAGATGTAGGTATGGCCAGGAATGACTCGATATATTAGTAAATCTCAATTTGTACTGTTTTTTATAAATTATAATTTTTTTATAAAATATAAAGCATTTTATAATTTTTTTGCATTGCTTGTGTTACGACAATGTTTTATATTTTAGTGTAATATACGATGTGAAATTTTAAATATGTTTTAAACAAATTTTGTATACCTCATTTTGTATACAGTTATACCAAAAGTTAAATGCGCCAATTTTTTAAAACATTTGTCATAGTAGTGTCACAGAGTTTTTTTTATCACTACCAATGAATACGGTAGAAGTATTTTTTTTCTTTGAATTTTGAGACATAGTGTATAACATAATAATTGTAAATATGAACATTAAATTGAGTTTGAATACTAATTCGTTCAAAATAATAATGTTAGAAAATAAATGAAAAATAAAACATATAATACCTACTATAATAATTAAAATTAATATTTAAAATGAAAATGACTTATAAATTTTGTACCAGGTGATATCAATGACGGTGCCACGTAAATCGGAGCTGTTCCAAGAGGATTTGTATCCCGACACTCTCAGCGACGAAGCTTCCCTGACAGCTGACGAGTGGCTCGCGGGGGAGGACGCGGAGCCCTGCACCATGTCTCTGAAGGTACCCCCTCGTGACCACGCCCACTTCCATGGTCACGCCCTCTCCCAAGCTTACACGTGCAAGCATTGTCGAGTCCCACTCTATTTACAACCATTCGTAGCTCCCTATGTCCTCGTCCTCGCCCTCTCGCACGTCTAACGGAAGTTTCATAAATGGCGACTTCCACCGATTAGTGTAGTCTTCCAATGTCTCTCACCCTTACCCAGTGGCCCCTTTTCTTTCGTTTCCAAGCACTATTCCATAAATCTATTTAACCAAACACGCTAAATATACACTGCCAATAAACAGTCTTAAAAGGTTATCCTGTTTATGTGGCAGTCGAAATATTATTTCGGCTTAGTAAGAATGAAAGAAAATATTTGTATAAAATTGTTTGTATGCCGCTGTTACGCTCCCTTGGATCATGTACACGTCTTAAGCGTAGTAGCGTTGCCAGTATGTCTAATGTATTCTAAATATTCGAGAATTTCGAGTATTTTAGGCTGGTGGTATCGCAATTAATAAGGCCTCGCGAGGCCCCTTTAAGCGCCAGGCCCTGGGCGAGGGCCCACTTCGCCCACGCCTAGCTACGCCACTCTCACGTGGTATGTTGTTAGCAGGATGGCCACGCCCACTCTCATGTATTCACATCCTTGTCTGAGATCACGTCTACTGGCACCTTATTTATCCCTTCAAAAATATTATTTTAAGTACACATATATATATATTTATTATTAAACATATTTAAAATATATTTTATGTAATAAAACATTTTAATTTTTTTTATAATAATATATGTTTTACGCATACTTAAAAAAAAATCAAGAGTACTTGAAATAGCACAAATTTAAGATGTTATGTTTTATCTTATACTGATTGGTAACGGTATAATATTGGTTTAGTTTATTTATTTATTTTTTCATGCTCATGTTAATTGTAATTTTCATTAGTGGCTTTTTAAATTATTTCTCGTTTTAATATAAATTACATATATTATATGTATAATAAATATACGAGTATGTTTACATATCGTTTGCATTTTTGTTGTATGCATGGATTTTATTTAACACTAACAGTAAGGTAAGTCTGTCAGTGCGGATTTTATTTATTAATATATAGGTAAATATAATAAAAATACAATATAATGTATATTAATCGACTTGTTGTTGGACGCTATTTTGTGAAATTATTGCACGATTTAAGGCTATAATATATTTATAAGTGTCAGTTCGCTCAATTAGGATAAGATAAACATTTGGTATCGTATATCGTATTTAACTTAGATGATTCAAAATCAAAATATTATTTATTCAAATAAGCTATTACAAGCACTTTGGAATCGTCAATTCAACTAAAATGTCATTATTGTCAGTCCTACAACGTCACGACATGACTGTCAATATATCATTTTTTAAGCACATCCCTATTCGTAATTACATTAATATATCAATATGTATGTATATATAGGAAATAATTGATCCTTTTCAAAGATTCGTTACACTGTTTCTGTGCTATGAGTAAAACTCGATAATTAAATAAGGTTTGAACATATAAGGTAATAACTATCGTCTTATACAAATTTTACATTAAAAAAATATATTTAAAAAAAAACTTTTATCTGTGGCATTATTATAATATTAAAGATAAAATTTATTGATAATGACAAGACCAAAAAATCCTTTTTAATAGAGTTACTTGTTAAAAGCCAGAGCTTTGTCATTTTTAATCTATATTGGGACTGATTATAACAAATCGCACGTTAAGTATTAAAAAAAAACACATTATTATGGATACAGACTTATATTATTAAAGTATGAGAAACAGTCGTTTTTATTAGTTTTTTATTTCACACAATGTGTACCAAAATAAAGCAACCATGGAATGCTGCTTTTTGTTTCTTGTTTATTGAAGTTATGTATAGATGCAGATGACAAGTCGCAAAATTCCAATTTTGATATGAAAATTGAGTTACGTCAAAATTTAAAAACGTTGTTTGTCGAGATTTGTTATGGGTTCGATTTCCACTTCGAGCAATGATTATATTTCAAATATTTTCATTTCTCCGCCCTGGTACCTAAGTGGTAAGCGCGGCGTTGAGTTCCGCCACTCAACTCGCAAAAACTCTGGAGACCAGAGAATCTTGACACTAGGTTCTCTCTTGTTATGCTGTAAAAAACATATATTTTATTAAACTAATGAGAAATGTTATTGAAAAAACAGTACACCAATAAATGTAGTTGTAAGGTTAATAATATATTTTTAAAATTTGAATTTTGCGACATATCGTCTTTATCCACGGACACGTCTTCAATTGTAATATATTATTGTGTTTTTTCTTTATAATATTAAACATGCGATTTTGTTGAGTGTGTTGTATATTACAGCCTTTGTCGCTATGAATGTTTCTGTTGGCTTATATCTAACATATTAGTATGTACCTATGTACGTGACATGCAGTGCGCGTGTGTGATAATATAACTTTACTTCTAATTCACTAACTTTGGATTAACTTTATTTTCATCCGGTTTTTTATTATTTTTCAATTATTGTTTTATAAAATTGGATTAGTGTTTTTTACTCAGTTTGAGAAATAAATTATGAAATTTGATTAATTTCTATTCTCTATATAGAATCTTTGCTTAAACGTTAAAATGTATAAAGAAAGTCAAAGAAAAAAGTCCCCCCTCCCAAAAGCCAACAGAAACTAGACAGATGCTATAGGCTAGGTGATCCTAACCGAACTGCAGGAGCGCGCGCTGCTTGTACAGGGCGGGTACGTGGCGGGGCGGGCCACGCAGCTGCAGGTCACCAAGCGCAACGCGCTGGCCACGCCGCGCGAGCGCGAGCGCAAGCGGGACGACGAGCGCGAGCGGGACGCCGACCGCTCGCCCACGCCCGCTCAGCGCGACTCGCAAGCGGCCACGCCGGCGTCGGCTACGCCTCCGCCTGCTTTTACTGCCATGGTGGTGAGTCGCACATGCGTAAAAAATATTAAAAAATATATTTCTACATTATATAATTAACTTCTGACAAAAATAAAAATAAAAAAAAGGTTATCTGTCAGTATAAAACAACTACGCACACGTAGACGCCAAATATTAAACAAATTTATTCAGCGGAAATTGTGCTTAATTGTTGTTATTACAAAACGCTATTGTATATTGTATAATAAATATTAAATATCATTAATTAAACAAATTGTTAAACCTTCGGTTACGTTCGCTATTTAAAAAACGAATCGTGGTTTCGTTTTTCAGGAAAAACAACTATCCGACCTAGTAGAAGAGATACGGAAACTCAAATCTGTTATTGTCAAACAAGAGAATAGAATCCGCGCTCTCGAGGCGACGGTCAAGGCGGGACTCGCGCCCGCTCCCGCACCCGCTCCAGCGCCCACACCCACGCCCACACCACCCGCACCCTCCCCAAACAACCACGAAGACGCTATGGCACCTGACGAGGTTTGATAATCTGTGACTTGTGTCAACTGTCAATTGTTTAGTACACACTGGAATGTTTTGACAGATACCATTTCTTTTATAATTTTGCAGTCAGATGTTATGGCAAAGGATTTTTTTATTATACCTACTTACCGATGTGCACAATTTTTATGTTATTTTTTATGTTTTGGTCACATATATAAATAGTGTCTACTAAACAGTTGATCGATATTTATCGAGTTGTTGCATAAGATATTGGTGATTTAATTTTTCACTGTATTTATTTTCTACTATGCGAAGGGAGGTTCTTCTATTTGGGCTTTTTTGTCTTTAGTTTTGATTTTGTGTGTACATGATATATGCCGTACAGATAGAGAAAATCGATATCATGCAAAAACAATGTCAAATTACAGTTCTATCTAGACTGGTGCGTATTTTTGTCATTAAATTGAATTAAATAATGAATATTTTGCTTGGATACATCAAATATCAGTTTTCTTAGCATGTAACAATTTCGCACAGAGTCAAAATTAAATATTTCAGAACACTATGTAGATTTTTTTAAATGTTTTCTATCTACATAGAAAGGTATAGACAATAAATTGACAATAATTTGGACTTTTTACGATATTTGTATAACACGATGATATATTTAAAACTAATAATAATAATAATAAAAACATCACGATTTTTTAAATAAAAACATTATATGACAAAGTGACATATTTAGAAAACGTATAAAAATTTTAACGCAGCGGGATTTGAACCCGCGCCTCTTGAAAACCGTTCATGTCCGTTCGCTACTACCCATGCCATGCCAGGCCATGCGTTCGATGCGAGATTTTTACAAATTTCTGCTAGGAAATTGAAAAAGACATTTAGAAAAAGTATAAAAATTTGAACGCAGCGGTATTTGAACACGTGTCTATAATTTCCTTAGTGTCGATGTAGCTAGATGTTAAACGCATGGCGTAGCGGTCAGAGCGCATGAACGGTTTTCAAGAGGCGCGGGTTCAAATTCCGCTGCGTTTTTTATACGTTTTCTAAATATGTATTTTTTAATTTCTTAAGTGTGCGAATAACACTTTAAAAAATGTTAAACAAGAAACATTATATGACAAATTTTATATTGGATTTTGTAAATAAATAAACTCGTGCCTTATTATTAGTCAGTTATGTCACAAATTGGACTTGATATTGATATGTATACTATAAATATATAATTATACATTATATTCAAACAAACCTCTGAGATTTTCTCATAAGGATTTTTTTTAAAATTATGGTCTTTACAAGTGTGCTAGTTAGTAATTATATGTATACATATTCTTATATGGCAACAATAAACAATTATATATAATCATTAAAAAAAATCACTAGTTTGCCATTTTTAGAAAGTATTCTAAATTTACATATTTCAAAATTTGCACACGATTTAATTCTATTATAAATTTTATAAACTGAGGCACATTTTCTAAATGTCATTTTATATAACATTATTTGTGCTGTTTTTTTTTGTGAAAAGAACACCGCATTGTAAGATATTTATGTATTTTTATTGAAACATACATTTAATATATGATATAATTATAATTTCAATTGGCACTTACCTTAAGTGTTGAGAGTTCAGTAACTTGGTGCTTTACTATAAATATTTATCGCTTCTAAATGACTCGTTTTCAATAATAATACTAACAATGTCCGTTTATTTTTACCTATTAGATATAACTACTTCGATGAACGTGCTAAGCTCATAATTAAAAAAAAAAAATAAGATCGCTCATTTAGGTTTTCATACGTTCTTTTTCAATACAGAACTATCACGGAAAACATTATTATGACGAAACACTGGGCAATTTAACCTTCTCTTAAATATCTCTTGACATTTTGGCCATTTTTTTTTCATTAGTTTATTATAAAACACACAGTTATGATCTCGCAGCTAATGGAAGCTTTTACAATGGTTTGGATGTATGCGTTGCGATCATAACTCGTTGAAGTTTTGACAGCTAGTCACGTCACTTGATTTTTGACATTTGACAGGTTAAGTTATGCTGTCTCTTCAGGCAGCAAGTATTATAGTTTAAATAAAATAGTATTATTATTATGATTCTTTTTTTTCTAATTTTAAGATGGCGTAATTTTAGATGTTCTATTGTAAGATCATGACAAGGCAGTGTATGTATTAGTTTGTATGAAATGCTTTACCTTCGAGGGGTTTGTGTAAATTATTTCTTGTATTTTGTATGTGAAGCTTCGTTTTGTATTTTCTTTTGTTTATTTTCTTTTTTTCTATTCTAACCGTGTATGCCGACGCAGGAATAGCGAGCTGTGTACTTATTGTTTATAGATACAACAATAATGTAACAAATTGTTTAATAAACTTGACAATATTACTATTATATTACTGTTCGCTTTTTAGTATTTTTAAGTGCCAAATAAATGAAATGCTCAATTTGGCGATTGTTTGTATTAAAAATGGCGACTTTTTGAATATTGCTAGTTGAGTCGCTGTAAACTAAAATTGTATGACGACCTGTCCCTGTACTGGGATGGGCGATGTCGCTAAAAAAGCAATGTTTTTTTTATAGAAAATCCGCTGTCAAAATTGAAAATAGTAATAATAGCGCACAATAAAACTATAACGTTTACAATTATAACGATGTGCATTTAATGCAGTGCGTATATGAAATTGGTTATTTGTTTTGTAAATTTAGTCTTTTGTGAGAATTGCGTTTTTTTATTCTAAATTCGTTTTTTGTGACAGACTTTTCTGAAATTGAAAACAAAGTTAACAATTTTTTTTTAATATTTATATGTTTTAAATTTTCACAAAGATGATTTATTTAAATAATAATTGAAATGTCACCAGCTATTGTAAACTTTTTCATTTCAAACATAAAATAAAAGCTTTCTTTATTTATGTCAATAATTGTAGATTTTGTTGTTGTTGTAAGAGTTATATACGAATTGGTGCTAAGTGAAAGTGCTAATTATCCTAAAACAAGATTTAAATGTTTTAAATATATTCAATATGAAATGTGGATCTATTATTACAGATTATATATCGTCGCTGTGTCTATGGAAATGTTTTTTGAAATTGATTACAAAGAGTGTCAGTCATTTTTATATTTTTTATATTGCATATTAATATCATATTTGTTTTTTTTTTCAATACTTATAGTAAAATAATTTGTATTAAAATGTACTGCAATGAATGTTTTGTAAACGAAGGCCGCATAGTTTTGAGAATTTTATTACTTAATGATGTATGTAGAGTATGAGTTACCTGTTCTATGTCACACTAAATGTTTTTTGACATGTTACTTAATGGAAATATCTATTGTATTATATATAAAAGAAAATAGGCATATATTATATGGCTTTTAAGTATAGTTACTTATATATTTCTGTAGCTGCTCTGGTTTTACACGGGGTCGTGGGTGGCGATTTTCACTTACAATCAGGTGACCCGAACGCTCGTTTATCTTGTGTATACTACAAAAAAAACTCTGTTATAAAATGACCCATAGGCAATACAGAATTGTTAACAGTGATTTAAAAACAGCGACGATATAAAATTTTTATGCAGATTTTAAACTAATAATACAATTTTGACGGATTTGAAAGCAAATTTATTGTATTTTAAAATTATTTGGTCAATTTAATATGTAATAGTTGTAAGTATCTTGTTAATACTCAGATGATTGCAATATAAAAAAAAACGTTGAGCAGAAATAAATGTCTATTTTACTATTTTCATTGCTGGTATCATTTTGTGTGTTTATGGCATGTATGCAAGCGGTATGGGATTAAAAAGGAAGCCATTGTGGCGATGTTTAAACGTCTGAATTGGTTTGTGGGTTCGATTCACATTCAAGGCAATGATTATATTTAAATTATTTTAATTTCTCCGCTCTAGAAAGGCAGCGCGGCGTGGAGTTCCTCTTCTCAAAACTCAATGTCTCGAGGTATCTCTGATCTTATGCTAACAAGGCTTTAGGAGTGTTGCTTACGTTATGTCAATGAGTGGACAAGTTACTCTAACGTCAATTATTTAAAATTGTCTAAAAAAAACTTGTCGGCTTTGGAGCTCAGCTGTCTAGCGCACAGTAAAATTATAATTATGTTAATTATTATTATTATTTATGCTTGAAGGAAAAACTTGGACAATTATGCCGACGGATTTGTATGAAATTTGGCATTTGTATTAAGGATATATTTCATTACAATGCAATACAAATACGTTATATCTACAATATGCTAAAACAGAAGTACTAAACGGATTTGAAGAGTGGAGCCAACTATACTATAAGGTATAAGGAAATTGCGCCTCAACAAAGGTTGTCCAGCGTGATGGGTATTTTGCTGGGAATGGTCATGAAGTTTACGCAAACATTGACGTTACAAGTAGCTACTAGTTAATAAATATTATTACTAGTTAATAAATATTATTACTAGTTAATAAATATTATTACTAGTTAATAAATATTATTACTAGTTAATAAATATTATTACTAGTTAATAAATATTATTATTACACTTACGTATGTTTGGCATAGGTTTTGTTTTCGTGGCTATTCGTTTTTATTAAATGGTCGCAAACTGGGACCGTGAACGGAGCGCTTAACCAACTATTTTTGCATCCTACATAAGTAAATGTGTAAGAATAAAGCAAGATATTAGCATAACTAAAACATTGTTTAATAGTTTAGTTGTACGTAAATCATAAAAAAACAGCCTTGCGCACGTTTGGACATGTCGAATGGCTTTAAAGCTACCACCGGCTTGGAAGGCATTTTGACTACTACCTCGGCATAGTGTGAAATTGAAAAAAAAAACAACACATAAAATAACATATAAATTTATTTGTCCACATCAAACGCTCGATCGAACTGTTCACTAGTAATCTTGCGCTTTTTCAGCTTCTTTATCAAAGCAACGTCCGCCGCCAGCTCCTGCAGCTCCTCTTGAGTTACCGCTTTCCTCTTCTTGGCATTCCTACCTTCTGCAATGTGCTTCTGCTTCAAGTCTTTCCTTTTCTTTCTCTTTTCTTGTTTTTCCTGTTTGTTTAGTTTTGTTTGCTCCCACGGTTGGGTTTTTACCTGGAAATTACATAGATAATTACGACTAGCTACCAATCCGCGGCTTCACCTGCGTAAGCTACAAGATTAAACTAATTCGTTCTTTAGCCCGCTCGCGTTCCCACTTAAATCACAAACTTTTTGCTCAAATTTATAATTTAAATGATTGTACCTTATTTATTTATGAACTGAATGAAATTAAACAAACACTAATTGTTAAGGGATGTTTACCAAAATACAATAGAGAGCATTTAAAGCGGTTAAGCTGTTTCTGAGATTAGCATACACAAACAAACAGCAAAGAAAATAAAAATCATCGTTTGGGGTTTTATTACATTGATAAATGCCAGCAATCAGTTGCATTTCTATTATATATGTATCTAGTACAGTTTTATGTAAATTTAATTTACAGATGTAATCCATCGAGGCTGTCGTGGCGAAGTGGAACGGTGGAGAACGAAAGTATTTTGACTCTAGGACTTGGTCGAACGATAATAATATATTTGCACACGCGCAAAAAAATGGTAAACAATTTAAAATGCACTACCATTTTCTTTC
This sequence comes from Podotricha telesiphe, assembly GCA_038994665.1. Taxonomy (NCBI): domain Eukaryota; kingdom Metazoa; phylum Arthropoda; class Insecta; order Lepidoptera; family Nymphalidae; genus Podotricha; species Podotricha telesiphe. The sequence continues at coordinate 73,403 of JAOYRR010000592.1, forward strand.
TCTTCTTAGATGGCCACATTCCAGTCTTCTTGTACTCCTCCAACTTTTGCAACCTGCTCGTTTCTTTTTGTTTATCTTTATAGGGTATGCTATTGAAATCTATTTTATCTTTTGGTCCCACAAACTGTTTTCTATGTTCATCTTTTATTTCCGGCATCAGAGGCAGCTTAAGTAAGCCGTAGCTAGTCGCTATGTGGCCAAGAGGGATTTCTCTTAGTTGCAGTAGTATATTGCACTCGTGTTTAGAATATGCTCTGATGTGGGACACGAAGGCTTTTTGCCCTTTGTCTAAGACTGCTCGATCTTTTCTTTGCTGCTCGTGTAATATTGTAAGTACCTGTTGATATTTTTTATATTTATAAAATTATTGGTAGTATTGGAGGTAAAGTTAGTACTCAAAACTTTATTCATAGGATTTTTTAAGTTTTTCTTTCATAATTTTACATTGAGGTCATCTTGGTGGCGCAGTGTGAAAACGTCTGACTGTATGCACGATGGTTAGAGGTTCGATATCCATTCTGGGAAATGATTATTTGATTTTTTTATTATTTCTCTGGTCTAGTGGACAAGACAAACCGCGGTGTTGAGTTCCGCCATTCAACACGCAATGTCTCGTTCTCGGGCGGAAAGTTTTGACATTAGGTTCTCTCTGACTAGCAGGGTGCTGTGCGGTCCCAATCTCCACTTTTAGCCGAAATCATCGAGAAACTGCGCTGAAGAGGCGACGCCGCGCTTTGTCTTAGGTACTAGAACGGAGAAACGAAAATATTTTAAATCTCCACCCGAGTGGAAATCGAACCTACAACTAATCACGGTACAGTCAGACGTTGTCTCACTGTGGTACTTTGGATTCAATATTTCCCCTTACCGTTTTCCATAATCCGCCAGTAAGACGCAGTATCACTGTGCCACAATGGCCTCTAATGGCCAAACTACCAAAAGTATATTTAAAAAAACTCACTTTATCCCTTAACTTCGGACTTATCTTAATATCATCTGTGGACTCCCTCCAGTCTCTCAGTTCCACTTTCTGGTTGGCCATTATGAACTGGACGTAGCTGTCCTCAGTGGGGAGCAGTGGCAGTAAGGAGCATCCGGAAGCTCCTCCTCGGGCAGTCCTCCCGACTCTGTGGACTAGAGCAGAAGGGCTGGTGGGAGGCTCCCATTGGAGCACCCACTCCACTTCTGGGATGTCGAGACCTCTGGAATTAAATAATTACAAGAAAATATTCAGTTTTCTCATTTAATTCAAGGTTAGCTACTTAAGAGTAAAAATTGAAAATAACTATTTATTTATTAATAACAGAAGACCAACTTGACTTTTACCATCTACTACTGTGTTCTGAATACTTTCAGAGAACTTAATGTCCAAAACACCCGGCTCTCCACTTTCCACCCGAAATCGAGACTTTGCGTGTTGAATGGCGGAACTTAATATCACACTCTGACTCATTCACCAGAACGAAGAAATAAAAATAGTTTAATATCCCTCTGAGTGGAAATCGAACCCACGACCATCGCGTATAATGTCCGATACTATCCCACTGCACATTAGCTTAATTTATTTAATTATTCATTTATAATCGTAATACTGGACTATTATTAATAAGGAAGAACATTCTATGCAGGATTCAAACCACAATCTTCACATTCAAAGATTCAATTCGCATATGACCACTGACAAACAGTGGCTTTGTTTTGAACATTTCAATACATATCCATAGTCATTCTTACCTTGCTAACAAATCTGTGCACAGCAAAATAGTATTATCTGTTGCTCTAAAGCTCTCCAATATTTTACTTCGTTTTTGTTTCATTTTCCCATGAATGGAGAATATTTTTATATCTGGCACAAAAACTGGCAACACATCAGCCCAATAATCTACACAAGCACAGGTTGGCAAAAAGAATAAACCTTTCAATATTGTTCTATTTCTAAGAAAGTTAAGCAAAAATAAAAATTTATCTTGTGGCTCCACTATCACATAATAATTTTTTAACGCTAGTGGTGTACTAATTGAAGATTTTTCTTTAACACTTATTAAAACTGGATTTCTTAGACCAGCTCTGACCAAGTCTTGCAGTTCTTTAGTTTGGGTTGCTGAAAAGAGACCAGTTCGCCTCTGTCTGGGTAAATATTGTAAAATTGTTGTAAGAGTTGCAGTGAAACCTAAATCCAGTAGCCGATCAGCTTCATCCAATATGAGGAAGTCCTAGAAAGATAATTTCAAATGTTGTAACATCTTCTTGTCATCATTGTGATACACATTGTAGAATGGTGTAAAGCTGTGAAGAAATCATTTAACTTAAATTATTGTCACTATCCAGGTCTGATTATCAATTAGATGGACTGTGAATATCCAGATGTAGCCAAGAAGGGGTACACAAATATAAATTATTCACTTTACTGGGAAGTGGACCTATGACTGTTTAATTTATAAAAATACAGTTCCCAGCTTTAGCACAATGCACAATAGAGAAAATATTATAAATATATTTTTATACCAAATCTTTTAATTTTCCTGGTAAATTAAGGTGTTTTCTCTCAGCCAGCAAATCTTGAAACCTGCCAGGAGTACACACAATAATTTGAGCACCTTTTTGCATGCTCTCGGCATCAGCTTCTATGGGTCTCCCTCCAACGAGTAGTGATAAAGTTATATGTTTTAACTCAGGTTCTTCTAGAAACTGATGAATTACCTAGAATTTTTTTAAAATAATATATAAAAATAACAAATCAGTCTCTTTTCTTTTTTTTATTCTCAAATGCAAAATTAAACATTTATAATCAACATTAAAATCTCCTTCTAAGAAAAGTTCTGCAGAGTTCATGAGATATTCAATAGCTTTTTAAATATATAATTACTATATTTTGTAACAATCTAACTCATGTCAAAATTTGTTTTCACATTACATATGTCTTCTGCACTTTATGTCTAATAATATATAATGTATGAACGTACCATAAAAATTTGTGTAGCCAATTCTCTAGTCGGCGAAATAACAACCGCATATACAAAATCTTTTCTTAAAGGCGTTTCCTTTTCCCTTTTCATTAACATCTCTAGCATGGGAACAACGAATGCCAACGTTTTGCCAGATCCTGTCACAGCTTCTGCAACTACATCTTTGCAGGACAATATTAGCGGAATAACAGCCGCCTGTATCGGAGTTAACGTTTTAAAACCTTGCTTGTTAATGCAATTTAACACTGGCGTTGATAGCGCTGGTGTGATTTTTGACCACACTTTAATAACCATATTGTTTTTGTATGTTATTGCCACTTTTACTTAAAAGCTAGTTAAAAAAAGCATGTTGCGATTGACACTTGCCTATATATATGACAGTAGGTTCGAAAGCATAAAAAAATATTTACATTATACAATAAATGTTTGACCTTTATGCTATAGGTAACTTCGAAAAATAAAACGTTAATTCATATTTATGCATAAAATTCAGAAAATTTATATCTTACTTCTGAATTTAAAAAGTATTGGTTTTAAAACGAACTTGGTACTGTAATCAATAATCAATATGGCGCATGTTGATATGATAAATTGACAGCTGTGTTTTGTGATTTGTCTTTGTACTTAACGTACGTTGCGTTGTTATGTTTCTTTTACAATTCCGGCATTTTAGGAACAGTTATTAAAATGACAAGACCGTTTGGTAATAGTGATAAACGTTTCTCAATTGACGATGCCTTCGAGGAGGAGACTGATGAAGCTATAAAAGTGTACGGCGCAACGGGTGATAGGTCCCCCTTACAGAATAAATTTAAGAATGGAAGCGATTATATGGCCAGGTATTTGTTCTATTCCTATACATGTGGTTTTAACTTAAAATATTACATGAATTAATATTTACCATGCTTAAACCGTCATTTTGTTCATGACCTTTAGTGAGTAATCTTAGTGGGGCAAAGGCTCTTGAACTGTAGCTAGCCGTTATTAGCGCCCCAGAGGTCTGGCTTAGTTTCTAATACGCTAATCATACTAAGTAAATACTTATTAGAACCAGTGTATTAATTAAAACCGGTATTCTTTGTAATGCAAGCCTTGTGATTTGTTTTCAATAAATTGGAAAAAAAAACACTACTTTATGTTAAAAAATATTTTTATTTAACCTTGATAAATAGATTATGTGATGCAAATAAGGAAGCCTTATTAACATTCACAGCAGGTTTATAGAATATTAAGGTTTACTTAATGTGTGATTCATTCATTCCTTTTCATTTGTGTACCCAATTTTGTTTAAAGATACTTTATTTGATTTAATACTTATTTAATATATTGTATTATAATTATGTTTAAAAGTAAATCTTCATATTTAAATACTGAAAATTGTAAATGAGCAACTGAAAAATACTTAAAACTTGAATATTATACATATTACTTAAGAGCTTAGTCATTTTTAATAGAATTTTGTTACTATTTTTTCACATAATATTATTACACACTAAACCTTTTTAAATTAACAAATTGTCCATTGACCTTCTGATTTTTCATCTCACGGCTATCAGGTTTTTTTTGTGCATTGATTAAATCTTGGTTTCTATTTTATTACATTCTTGGTTCTATATGAAATTCAATTAATTTTTTAAATAAGTCAAGGTCAATAGTCTACACAAAGCAATTGAAAGTTATGTTTTTTAACTTAACTCGTATAAGAGAAGTAGGTAGTTTGTCATTTGTGGGACAATATTGGCTGTACACAAACAATGATTGTAAAATTTTTCCATAACTTAGGAAATAATTATATTTGTATTATTTGTTTCATGAAATATTATCATTGGAAATTGGTAGAAATTGGTTGTCTAATGGATTAGAAAGGTCACTTAGCTTGATGTGTTAACATGTGTTATCTTTTTCCTGAAAAAAATCCTGGCGGGCGAACTAGCATTATTAATACGCTTTTAGCTGGTTTTCAACTGCTAATGCAATTTTAACACTAAATGCTGCCCCTGTACTTGAAAATTTTTATGTGTCCGGATACGATATGATATATTCTCATAGCGTGAACCTAATGTCCTTGCCAAAACGATCAGTAAAAACGAAAAGTCTAAATCGTGTGTTTTTCATCTTCAAGAATCCAAATCAACAAATTTAACTTTAAAACTGCGTTATATTTTTGTTTATCAAATATTCTGACAATATAAATTTACCTAGCTCACTCACTTAAGCCACTTCATATATAGTAACATTATAATAATAATCAAATAATAATTAACACAAAAATGCAAGTAATTGTTACCGCATTTAGATAACAGTGGGAAATGTAAATTCTTTTTATATAATTTACTCACTATGTATAAGTTTGTTTAGCAATTCAATTACCTCAACGATATGAATGCTCTTGATAAAATGTTTTATTAGTACAGTATTAGTTCTCTATTACGTGATATTGTACAAGAAACTGATACTGATGTTAAAGTGTAGGAATTCATGCGCGAAGCTAATAGTATCTGTGAACTGTCAGGCTTGACAAAACAAACATTATATATATATATATATATATATATCTGAATATATATGAGATCCTTTAATAGCCTATTTGAATAAGAATATCTTCATATTATTGTAATTGCGCGTTTTAGTGGCGGAACCCAACTCGGGTCACAATCACCGCGCTTATTCGTCAATTGTCTCACGTCAGTTGCCTACGATGACTTGTTTTTTTAAGCTCATGCATATGAATCAAACTTATGAGCTAGACAGACGGAACTTAGTGCCACAATATTTGGTTCTCTACTTTTGCAGTCTCGCTAATGACATTGCGTTTTATTTTATAGAAATTGATATCACTCTTTTTCGAGCAAGCCAAAATGATAAATATAAACACTTACTCGAAAAAAACTCATACAGACCATTCACAGTGGCTTCTGTCTGTAGATTGTAATATATTTTTAAAGGAGCTTTAACACATTCTAACAAAGCTTTTTAGAAAAAAACGGAAAAAAATATATTTTTAATTTAATAAATTATAATATTTAATTTAAGAAAAAATTGCCTAAAGCGATTTATGTATATTATTTAGCTTAAAGCTTTTTTCCTGAATTGCGAAAGAGACATTGCGTGTCGAGTGGTGGATCTCAACGCCGTGCTTTTTCTTACTGCGGAGAAATTAAAATGATTTAATATAATGAAATTCATCATCGTTCCCCTAAGTGGGAATCGATCCTTTAACTAATGTTTGTTATGGCGCTGAAACCAACCGGACCGGTCGTTTTGACGTAGCATGTCATGCTTTTTGCAATAATTAGAAACCGGTTTGGCTCAATGATGTTCATCGAAACAGATATAAGTTGTGCATATAAAAATATGTAAAATATTTATTACTTAGTTAAAATTATTTTTGAAATTAGATTACTTTATAAATCTACGTAAAATTGTTGGTTCTTCACTGTTGCGTTGAAGACTTTCGCTTATTGATATCTATGAATGTCTTTATGTGTATCTAAAATTAGTCCATGGTTATTGTTGTGCTATATTATTCTAAATATTTACCTTTTTTAGGATAGGAAGATAACAAATATATAAACTTTTTTACCATCCATTTTTTTACAGGGTTTTTTTTATTAATGTTCGAATATAGAAAAAATCACCAAAAAAAAATTATAAATTAAAAAAGTTACTGGCTAGTAGAGTGAAAAAAGGCGCGTCCTAGTTGGCATAATTTCAATCCTTGTAGTATTCTAAAACATAAATAGCGAAAAATTCTTAATTAGTAAAACCCGTACCCTGGAAATCAATAAATTTTTTTTTCGCAAAATTGTCACGATTTCAAAAAAAAATGTTTTGGCCCTTTATTTTTTTACATTTTTAAATAGTAAGAAGCAAAAATTTCCAATATCCACACTAGCGATTTTAGAGAAACATGCAAAGAAGATTTCCACGAAATTTCAAGTGAATCGGTCGAGTAGAACTTGAGATATTCCGTCAACTATGTCTAAAATAGTAGAATCAAGCTAAAACGTTTAAAGTTTGAGACAAGGTGTCGAGCAGCGTAACTCAGATAATAGTACTTTACTCACATTTGGTTAATCGGCGAGCCTTGATGTATACATTGGGCCTTCTTGTCTTGGACTAAACATGGAAATATACCTATGAAATCCTTTACAACGACCCTTCAATACACCCGATGTCAGGTATTTTTTTTTAAAAAGTAAACCATGATACGCAAATTAGAGCTAATTTTCCAAAAAATACTATCTAATGTCACTTGGGACGCCTGAGTGGCCAGTACACATATAGTTATCATTTTACACGCAACTCCTTGCGTACCTATTAAAATATTAAATTAGGGAATTAGCTCATTTGTAATTTGTCTTATTTACTTATTTAAACAGTTTATTTTAAAAAAGTTTCAAATGTTTTTCCTTTTTATTTTGTTTTCAATCTGGACAGTTATAACAATCTAAATAATATTACGCTAAGTCATCAACAAGTTAATTAAAC